>JASAND010030773.1:0-43760 GCA_030248195.1 Trissonchulus latispiculum
ATACATAAAGGCGGACAGCTAATAAAAGCACGAAATCCTAATAAAAGCGACAAAGTTAATAAAAGCACGAAATTCATATAATGACATATAAACGACAAAGTATATACATATAAACGGTGAATCTAAAGTACATAAAAGAGCTAAAATTCATATCCAAGGAGAAAGTACATATAAAGGGCAAAGTTCATATAAACTCAAAGTTAATAAAAGCAGCTATATCATTCAAATTCTAAAGTACATACAAACGCTTGATAAATTTGATTTTCAATTGCAATCATGTCAGCCATTAGCCAATTAAATTCTGCTATTTCAACTGGCATATGGAAGGGGAATCCTACTATTACCCAGGCCCTCAGGGACCAAGCCATCTCCCTCATGAAAACTGAGTGGGACGGTAAAGAAGTTGTTGGTTCAGATGAGTTCTGGACATACGCCCAAACCCTTCCCCAAACCACAGTTCCAACTGTTAGCACTTCCCTCACTTGCTCCATTTGCAAGGAGACCTTCCCCAATTTGTCCGAGCTGCAAAGGCATAAGACAACCCATCCTTCTAATCCAATTTTCCCTTGCCCACATTGTGTTAAAACTTTCACTCGAAAGGATAATTTGAACAGGCACATTAATAAATTTCATCCGAATGGCGGTCCCTCCTATGAGTGTCGAAAATGTGGCTTCAAATATAAAACCTACAAAGGTTATCAGGGCCATCTTCGGACTCACCGGGAAGCCCCCAAACTTCAGGACCCTAGAACTTTAAGGCAAACACACTTTTCCAATCTCCCAACAGAGGACGCTCCCAAATTGACTAGGAGTATTGTAAAGGATTTTCCCGAAGACCTTGCCCAAATTTACAGAGAAAACTGGAGTCGAATTAGGACTCGCTACTTTGTTTCGTCTGGTATTCAAAATAGGTATAATTTCAGAATAGACAGTACGTCTCAGATTAAGGAACTGATTAAAGTTATTTTCAAACTTCAGAGATGGCAGTTTAAATTCAACCTTTCTTTTGGGTTCGTTCTTAGGAACATCGAAGACGGGGAGCTAAGATACTACTACCCATCGGGAAATAGTCGTTACTTCGATGAGCCCATACACATTTCAAATGAGGGGGACTTAGGGAAAATTTTCTACGAATTGGACAGAGGAGATATCTTCGAGTGGGTTAGACAACAGCGCCCTAATACAAAATGGACTGTACTACAAGTTACAAATGTTTGTTTTTACATTAATAAATTGATCTCCTATCCTGTGGGTGAAGCTAGATATCTTCCAGATTACGTAAAAAATAACCGAGGTCTCAATGCATTGGTTACTAATAAACATTCAGGAAGACCCTACCAAGACGAAAAGTGTTTATTTAGATGCTTAGCTCTAGGTCTTGGATCAAAATTGAATGCATTAGAGGAAAAAACAAATGAGCTAATCGATCAGTGGGTACAACCTGGGGAAGAGTTTAATGGGGTTTGCCTTGAGGAACTAGATGAGGTGGAGGAAAAATTTGATATTGATATTTCAGTTTACGAACTTGGACCTACAGCTGAGGAAGCCGATGAGGAACCCGAGGACCTGAATGAGCTTTTAATTAGAAACCACGAAAGAGATCAAGAGGTTACAGACGTTGCAGCCAAACTTATTAGAAGGCCTCTGGGAAAGCATTCCAGGAAAATGGCCCTAAATATTTACGAAAATCACTTCTCTTTCATTAAAAATTTAAATAAATTCACCCAAACTTGGAAATGCTCAAACTGCGATAAGTTATTTCATCGCCACAACGATTTCATCCGACATACCAAAAGCTGTGAACAAGGTATCAAGCATCTATTTCCTGGTGGAGGAGTTGGGCCAACGAAAACAATCCTACAAAAAATCAGTGAACTAGGAATTCCGGTGCCAGAATGGTACTACCCCTTTAGAATTTCCTACGATTTCGAATGCATGTTCAAGCCAACTGATAAGAAAAGTGGACCCAAACTTATTTACGAAAAGGAACTGGTTCCCGCCTCTGTTTCCATTGCCTCAAATATCCCGGGGTATGAAACTCCAAATTGCCTAATTACTACCGGGGATCCCTATGACTTAGTGGTTCGAATGAAGAATTATATGGAAGAGATAGCCGACAGGGCATACGAACTTCTTAGGGAAATCTATGAGCCCACCCTTTCCGGATTAGCAGAGCACGAAAAACTTCTATCCGAATTTGAGGAATGGCTAAAGGAAGTTCCAACTCTAGGATTCAACTCTGGAAAATTTGATATGAACCTTATAAAGTCTTGTTTAATCAAAAACCTACTCCTAAATGGTCAAGAAACTAAGCATGTAGTCAAAAAGAACAACAACTATATGGCTCTCTCTACCCCCAAATTGTACTTTCTTGATATTACAAACTACCTTGCCGCTGGTACTTCATACAAAAAGTGGCTAAAGGGATTCAAAATTGAGGATCAAAAAGGCGCTTTCCCCTACGAAGCTTTTACTTCCCTTGAATTTCTTGACCAAGGATTCCCCCATCGTGACTTATACTACTCAACCCTTAAACAACAGGAAATTTCTGATGAGGACTTCACTGCAGTTGTAGCAGCTTGGAGAAAATACAAATTCAAAACTATAAGGGATCAACTAATTTGGTACAATAATTTGGATGTAGGACCCTTCCTTCAAGCTACCGAAAAGATGGTAGAATTTTGGAAAACTATGGGGATTGACATGTTTAAAAGTGGGGCAATTTCTCTACCTGGCCTGGCTTACAAACATATGATGAATAAAATTCCAAAACATACGATCGTTCCCCTTGTTAATAAGTTTACTAAACATTGGCATAAATTAATTAAGGATAACATAGTCGGGGGTCCTAGTTTAGTCTTTCACAGATACCATGAAGCCGGGGTTACCGAAATTACAAATGGGTTCAAAGTTGCTCAAATTTTTGGGTTCGACGCCAATGCCTTATATCTCTGGTGCACAATGCAGGAAATGCCCACTGGTCTGTACGCCGAATGGAAACCCACTGAAGACGGGAAATTCAAAAGGTGGCTACAAAGGGGCAGAAAAGAAGCAATGTGGTTGGAGTATATGGCTAAGGCAATGGGTGTAAGAGTTGAGCATGCTTACAATGGGGGACAAAAAAGAATAGGAAAATCTAAAGTTGATGGGTGGGTCTCCGAACAAAATCTAGTTTTACAATTTCATGGGTGCTATTTCCACGGGCACGGATGCCAATTGGATAGGAATCAAGACCCTGAGGATAGAACTAAAAAAAGGGAAAGAACGGAAAGAGTCACCCAGGCAATTAAAGATGGCGGTTTCGATTTGATTGAAAAATGGGAGTGCGAGTTTGACAAAGACCTAAAAGACTCCCCGGATATGCAAGAGTTTATGGAAGAACATTTCAATCTCCCTAAGAAAAGATCGGTCCTTACTTTTGCACAATTAGTTACCCAAATTCAAGCTAACAGGTTTTTTGGACTAGTTGAGGTAGATATTGAAGTACCCGAGGATAAGAAAGAACATTTTGCGGAGATGACCCCTATTTTCAAAAATGTAGAAATTACTAAGGAAGATATAGGGGATCACATGAAAACCTTTTGCGATTTGAATGATCTTATGAACCAACCTAGAAGGGGTCTAATTGGAAGTTACTTTGGAAAAAAAATTGTCCTAGCCACTCCCCTAATTAAATGGTATCTAAAACATGGACTGATAATTACTAAGATTTATCAAGCAATAGAGTTCAAACCTAAGGCCTGTTTCAAAGAGTTGGGAGATGAAGTAACCTACCATCGATCTGCAGCCGATTCTGACCCAGATTTAGCACTCAAGGGAGAAATGTTCAAACTTTTGGGGAATTCCTACTATGGCCGAACTATTACAAACTTGGAAAAACACCAGGATGTTAAATATTGTCAAAGGTCCGGGGCTAATAGGGAAGTCAATGGATGGAGATTCAGAAGATTAGATGATCTAGGAAATGGAGTTTATGAGGTTCAGTCTGCTAAAGCAAAAATTGTTTATAGACTTCCAGAGTTAGTGGGGTTCTTCGTTTACCAATACGCCAAGCTTAGGATGCTACAATTCTACTACGATTGCCTTAAGCCAAATTTGTGGCCTGAAACTTTCCAACTTTGCCAAATGGATACCGACTCCCTCTACTTCGCCTGCTCCTCCAAAAATCTAAGTGATTGTGTCCCTATTAGAAATGAAAAACAATGGCAAATGGCCCTAAAAGATTTCTTCGTTCAGGATCCTACCCAAAAACGTATCCCTGGGTTATTCAAAGAAGAATGGACCGGAGATGGTATTATAGCACTTTGCAGCAAAACTTACCTAGAATGGGGAAAGACGAATAAAGTCTCCCATAAAGGAGTGAGCAAGGCCCTAAATAGTTACACCCCCGAAGATTTTAAAGAAGTTTTGGAAACAGGAAATACAAAATCTGGGGAAAATCGTGGACTTAGAGATATAGAGAATAAAATAATACAATATTTTCAAACTAAAGATGCCCTACCCTACCTTTACCCAAAAAGGAAAGTGCTAGCAGACGGGGTGAGTACGGCACCTTTGGGTATATAGTATTGTTGTCCTTGTTTTATCCCAACAGCCCTCTTCAGGGCTAACTGTATATAGTGTACATATATAATATATATAAATAAAAAATGAATAAAACATAAAAACACAAAAACATTAGATGGTGATGGACCGGGCTTAGGTTAGCGTATATTATAGATTAGGTTTAGGTAAGTTAGGTAGGTAGGTACGTAGGAATTAGGTAGTGTATAGATTAGGTAGGTAGGAGTCCGGTAATGGGCCGACGCCGGGTCCCAAGCCCCGGGGGAAGAACACAGAGGGACGGCAAGGAGAATGTAGAAAACAAAGCCCTAGGGAGAACAGATGGTTAACAAAATAAAACACAAACCCCAAAGGACATTAAACTTTCAAGGTCATTCCCTCCCGGAGTGGGGCTCGAAAAACGGACACTATACTACTGACCCACACTAGGCTAGCTTAGTCCCTAGACCTAAGAGTATGTATGTATGTGCGCCGTTTGCCCGTCCGAGCATAGCGCAGCAGGCCGGCAGGCCTGCCGCGGTCACCAGCTAGTGGTCTCTAGTGGTTACCACTGGACCACCAGTGAAAAGTGATTAAAACTAAGCCATGGAAGGGAAGTGTGAGTACCTATGACCATAGTTCACACAACCGTTACACCGACGTCGACTAGCCGAGGGCGAACCAGAGCGCCCCAAGCGGGGTCAGTCTACGTTGAGTCGATGCCACTGGGGCGATGGGATCCAGTCCACCACTCGCTGCCACCAACCATGCTTCTTGATCCCTTAGCCACCGCCACCGATTCTTCCCCGGATATATACCCGGGTTCTTCGGGGCGTCGTTGCCACCTCTGCCCTGAAGCCACGTTGAGGCTGTCGTCCCAGTATCGCAGGTCGGGGAGACCTAAGAGTAGATCTCCATCTTCTCGCCGCCTGCCTCTGTGTAGCAAGGAATTAGGACTCTCGTTGTTCAGTCCCGATTTCAGCCTCTTTGTTACAAATTGCTGCAGCCAATACCTTTCTGCAGAGTGAAAACCCCTCAGTCTGCTGATTATTTTATTTCTATAAAGAGTCAGGAACAATACTGGTTCAAGAATAATTCCGGAACACAATTACCTGAGACATAAACAAATAAATGATGGGGACACAAACAGCACGCGTTTGCAGTCAGCTTGACAAATATATATATAAGCAATATATATATATATATATATATATATATATATATATATATATATATATATATATATATATATATATATATATATATATATATATATATATATATATATACTAAAATTAAATCAGCATATAGTCTAAATCAAATTACCGTGCATTCAATTGATTAGCCCCAGTTTCGTTTAAGCGCATCTGCAATAGAAACAACTTCCAGGATTATAAGCGTCCAGTTACAACACAGAACAGACCTTTACAAAAATATTTTTAATGTCACAGAAAAATACATTAGCGGGGAGAAAGTTAAACATCTTTTAATTACCCGGTATAATGGAGAAGCCCAGGAGTTTAACCACGGCACTACCACCACTATAAGGGACTGGCAGAATGTAACGCACACCTGACTACTAAGGAGATCTAGTCCAGGCGGCTCTCTTTTAAATCCCGGACGAGCCTCGCCAGGTGTGGGGGATGTGAATTTTTGGGGAGTCTAATTGAAAGGGGGGATTGGAACGAGGAACACGCTATGCAGTACTCTAGGCTAGCCTCGGAGCGTCAACCTAGAATTTAGGGCTGACCCAACCCTGAGTTAAGATTAAGTAAAAGAGGTTAGACAACTGCTAAATTTATTGGTAATTACGGTTACGGTAATAAGAAAATAACTCACAAGGAATACAAAAATTAAATATAGATTTACTGACTACCAATAAATATGAGTTTGGGGGAGAGGAGACAAAACACGACAATTGGGGTAAAAGGGGGACAAGGGGGAAGACGAAAATTGAGCACCAAAAACGGAGGGAGAGTGTGAGTTGAGTTAGAGACAAATATTAAAAAATAAAAGGCAGGTTATTATCCCAAAAGGGTTTAGGCGTGAATTCGGGCGAACCACAAAAATTGAATAGTCGGATCCCCAAACGAAAGGAACTGCCGCACACGCAAAGGAAATCTCTCAACTGAAGGTGGTGTCACTAATGATTACTAATGGGAGAATGCATTGCGAAATAGGGACTGATGTAGGTAAGTAAATTTTCATGCTCAATCTCCGGCAAGCCAATAATAAAACAGTTTCCATGTAATGTTACATTACTTACGTTACTTTACGGTTATTACGAAACTAAATACAGCCATGCCGTTATTTGAGATGAAAGAAAATGAAAGAAAATGAGAAACTTTCTTTTAATAAAGAAAACGATAAAGAAAATGTTCCTTGAATTTTAAAATATGATTGATGGCTTCATACTGTGCTATGTCTATGCTATTGGCATTACTTGCATTTTTCACCTATGCTTAGTATATATATATATATATATATATATATATATATATATATATATATATATATATATATATATATATATATATATATATATATATATATATATATATATATATATATATATATATATATATATATATATATATATATATATATATATATATATATATATATATATATATATATATATATATTTTCGCCTGTAAACACATTGTTTATATCATTGAAGCTGACAACTGTCAAATCTTAGCTTTCGCTATTGAAGTTTTCTTCTTTCCCAAGAAAAAGAAAAAGCAAATGAAAGAAAATATAAAGAAAACCTTGTCCCCTCAAATAACAGCATGGCTGTAGTAATTTTGATGCTTTCACGAAAGTTTTAACCATAAAGATAGCGCCACATTGTGAAACGCACATTTTCGCATCCGAAAATAATACATCACAAATACCAGACACTCCAGTAAATGCACCAATAACAACATTAAACGTTTTAAAGGAGATTCTAGCCGTTTACAGGGAGTTTTAGGAGTTTCAAGGAGAAAATTTCGAAACGCTTCATAAAAATGTTAAAGGAGAGGTAGTAACGTCTTCCGCTACTGTACTGCCTATATTACACCTGCTTCCCTTGTAAAGAGGTCCCTCGACCCTCATCTTTCCAGTTGTTAGGAAGTAAGTTTGGCTAAAACCAGAAAACTATGAACTTTGTCCTTTGTCTTTTCACACATTTGGTCAGATTAGCTTGTTTTGGTTTACACTCATATCCTACCTTCCGATTCATACTAAGCGTTGTTCGAGTGATATCGAAGTACACTGTTCTAGAAATACAAGCATACATCAATAAAATCATTGTCGCCAATTGGATATTGAAAAGCTGCAGTCAAAAATCAAATGGCTATGTTATTGAAATTAATCCAAACAGAATTACTTTCTAAGTTAAACGGCGATTAGTAATACCTGCAAGCAGGTGGGCAATAGCAGCTATCCTGCCAGTTTTGCCTATTCTCCAAATACTTTCCAGCAGTACTCCACAAACATCGCCCTATAATGCATGCCAGCAGTTTATATTGAAGTGAGGGGACTTTACTGTAGGTTTACTTTACTTTACTACGGTTTTCTTGGCAATCAGAGTTCCGGATTTGGGCTGAAAATCTAAAGTTAAATATAGGCGAATTATATCCTTTTCTAGTTAGAGCTTCTCTTGAGGCAGAATTACCTATGCCTAACAAGTGACAAAACAATTAGGCCACAACTGTGTTGGTGCACCTCATCATTTATACTGTAAGGCGTACAGGAAAGCAGAAGCTGTTATAGCAGTAGATCTGTAAGGACTTTTCCTATTCTTCATATCATTCATCTTCACTTTTGAATTGTAGCAACTATATGCGGCTGTAACATTAAGTTAATCTTTAATATAAAAAGATTGTGATGCCATTACATTTACTTCGCACAAATCACTAATAAAAATAATCAAAGACTACAAACCAGCAACGTGCATTACATTTTGTATTATTTGAATGACATGAAGCAACGACTAAGGCATCGTTCTCATTCTTTACGCCCACAAAACAATTGCAATACTTCATAACATGTTGTTGATAGCATCGCAGAGTCCAAATCTACACAAAATAGGAACAACTTTGGTAGACAAATATCAACCACGTTAGATTACAGGAAACTAAGGTTTCCATTAGTATTTTTTATTAGAAAATTCAATTGTGCAATTCTTTGATCTCCAGAAATGAAGCTTAGGTAACAGAGTCAGCTGTGTTGTCAAAAATCAAATCAAGGCCAACTATTTTGACTGGCGAAAGTATCGCTGAAAAAAGAAATTTTTAACATACGGACGGAGCTGTTGCTTTTCACTGATTCAACTGATCGGCTCTATTTTTACACGATTAAATCAGTCTCATCTAAAACTTTTGATTGAACACGGCATGTTTTGCTTACAATTTAAAAATCTCCTATCTTAATTTCAGGTGTCAATTAGCAGCAATAATTAGCAGACTTTTTATATGGCATTTATTTGGCAACGTTTTCATGCGTACCGCCTTAGCCTGTCAAAAGCTAGCGAAAATAGTCTCCTTCGATAGAGTAATCTACTGCAAATAAAAATAACAAATTGAACTGGTTCTGTTAAAAGTTAGCTCAGGTAATTTGAGCAAGAGGTGGCAAAATAGCATAACACACCGGCCGAATAGCTAGAAAAGATCTGTGCTCGTTCAAGCAGTTTGCTGGTTTCCTTTCGGGTATTTTTCACTGATACGGCTTTAATCTTTTTACGTAAATGACTAAAACTTACAAAACAACCGATTTCCGTGCTCTTTAACATTCTGGGACCAGTCCCGTATTTTTAGGACAAAAGTTAAGAAAGTTTTGGTTTTTGGCCTTAGGCTCCCAGTAGATAGACAAGACACGGGATTGGTTGTGATGGCTGGAAAGAGGACACGAAAATGAACATTTTTGCTTTTACAATGCGCGGCGCGGACGGGTCCGATGGGCCCGGGCACGACCTGGAGAATCTCTCATCGGTAGTGTTGTCGACCGACCGGATGTAAAACGACCAGCTGGCGGACCGGCCTGCCAAGAGGTACACTCGGCCGGACGGAGCGAGGATAGCGGAACTTACATTTCAGCGGTTCATCAGAATTTTCTCAGTAAATATATAGATTTGAACCCACGCTGATGTACGGTCGTACGTTGCGTTGCGACGATGAATGCTACTGCGTACAAGTTTACGAGCACGGAGACAGTGTTCAGAATTAAACTGTTGAATTTTAAGAATGAAAAAACAAATTTAGAAATTTTGTTGTCTAATTTATGTGGAGTTATTGCTAACAGTTGCAGTTTCTCTGTAGCTGGGTCTTCTTGTTTGAAAATTCAAATTACATAGGTAAATTACATAGGTTACTTACAATTTAATTATTTTGCTGCAAAACTGGAAAGAAATATATAAAGTCAATCCTTCTGTAGACCAGGATTGAAAATTAGGTAACTCGAGATTAGCTCGAGGTGGAATAAATCTCTAACTTTTGTTGGTGCAACACTCTTGCAGATAGGGTCAAGCTAATCTCGAGCTGAGCTCTAACCTCGAGCTTATATTGGTTGGTGCAAACCGGTGGTATTCTGATTTCCTGTTCTGACAGTCTTCGATCTGTCAGTCGACCGTTTCTGGCCGGTTGGGCCGTCGAACGGCCAAACGGACAGCCAGCCATTTTCAGAAAGTCGGACGGCCGGTCGGTAACGGCTGTGGATAAAATTAAGTTTTATTTAAATTTTTAAGCTTCACCAAGAGTATGGCAGTAGACATACTCTATGTAATGAGACCTAAAACTAAGCTCTGCAATCACCTTACCCTTTCCCCAAATCGACCCCCTCTGACGCCTTCCCTGTATGATCAAAAACAGGGGTTGTTCACTCGCCAATATATTTATACATGCAGAAATTAAACATACAAGCTTAGACTCTCCCCCAAATTTTGCCACAGTTAATTTCAACGTGTAATTACACAAATCGAGTGCGTGACCCCCGTCTGAACCCGCACCCATATAGGGGCGGTGTAAATGGGGTCACTTGGGGGGTGTAAGGCGATAGCAGGTGCTGTCTTTTTGCTTTCATTACATACATTCTAATAATTTTTGTTTTCGTTTGTTGAATTAATACAACACAATACAATACGGTGTCTGCTGTCACTCTTGTAATTATGTACTCTTGGTTTCACCAAAAGAACATAATGATAAGAGTATGACAACAGGAATACAGTTGCTTTCATTATATAGAGTGTGTCTGCTGTCGTACTTTTGCCATTGTGTACACTTAATGAGAGCAAGAAGCTGCTCTGCGCGCTATCGCCTGATCCCCCGCCCCTAGTGTTTGAGAAGAACGGCCGGATGTACCGCCCGGCGGCCAGCCGCCAAAAACCGTCCCCCATTCTTGGAAGGCGGTAACTGGCCGGCCAGCCGCCGGTTAGCCAAGCATATTTTTTCAACGTCGCAAAACAATCTGAGCTAGAACATTGAAAAGTATTTGGATTATGAATTGCAAAGACGATGGAAACAGTTTTTGCTTTATATACTTTGATAGAGTTCACATTCAGACTTGGACTTGTTTTATAAACGTTTGCTGCTCTGCTCAAATTGCAGTGTTGAATACAATAACATTTGTGCTAGATCGGCGCTCAGCTGCCGGCCAACGGCTGAACAGCCGGACGGTCAACGGGCGGCCGAACAGCCAGACACTCAGCCGGGTAGGCCGCCGGCTCCAAGCTACTAAAACACTATCCGTCCCCAATATTGACCCCTCTCACACTGTCCCTATATAGATTCCTACTGCCGAACGAGGTCGGTCACTCGTATCTAATACATGCATGTGTTAAACATACAAGCTCAGATCTCATCTCTCCATTGGACCTCCGTTAAATTCAACGTGTAGTGTTCGTTCTCATTTCATGTAGAGCAAGCGCTGCACGCGCAGTGTAATGCAACTATTATTTACCTAGTGTGACACTAATTTATTCTTAAAATTATAATATGCAATAACAACCAAAACCCATGACACCTAAATCTTCACCTAGAGCTAGTCAAAGACATAATATCAAACAATCTAGAACCACTGTTCATACAAAAGCTGAATAAATTAACATTCTGCGGGCTGTGTCCAAAATTTCCAAGCTATGACATCTCAACAGCCATTGTGAAACAGAGGCTGGTAGATTATTCCCAAGCGCAAATCCAGTGGTACAAAGTCGAGACCACCACACCAGATCCGCCAAGCTTAGCCGGTTTTTGTCCAACAAAAATTGCCGATCACCTAGGGCAGATTCCAATGATTTAAAAAAGGATTTTGTTGGCAAAGATCCAGACAGTCCCGAATCAATCCACCAATCTAGACTGGTGACCAGCCGGCCGTCTGCTGGATACAGGCCAAGCAGACCAGCCAAAAACTGGCAAACCGCACGAGAGCCAATTAAGGGCGGTTGCCCTGGTGCCAGATCCAAGCGTGGCAAATCTATTGCATCTGCAATGAAACAGGCAAAACAAGTAAGCATAGGGAACAACCCAAAAACTTAAAGAGCCTATCCAAGACAGTGTTAATCTTTCCACTACTTCAGCATAACCAGCCATAAAGAATGAAACAAGCCTCAAAGATATACTAACAAAACATGAAGACTATGGAGCTCACTAGAATTCATCCGGCTGAAGGTTACCATCAAGTAGGCAGTCTGGTGTTGCCTTCTAACGCTCCAGTCTTTACTCAACACATCAACTGCCGCTGTATCCAAATCCAGACAGCTGCTGTGACGATGAACTGATACGGACAGAAAATCACCAACGGGAGACTGTTTAACAAGACGATCCAAAAGACTGATCACAGTTAGACTGGCAGTATCTAGGGAATCGCTAAGCTCAAGGACAATTCGAGACTGTTTGGTAATAATCTGAAACAATATGGTTAATAGGGATGGGTACGGAATATCCGGATAATATCCGATTTGAGAAAAATTCTACATTATCAAAAGTCTGTTGCACATTAATTCAAAGCACAAAGCAGCAGGAAAACATTGAATTTCTATTTAATTCCGGGTGAAAATATTGACCACTGGTCAAACGGCCTAAAACTGCGTGTTTCGGCATTTTGGTCGGGGGCATCTATAGTAACTCGACTACGCTCGTTTCAATGGGCATATCGCCGAAACCGACGGAAGTGACCACTGGTCACTACAGCCTATGGGCCTATTGACCACTGGTCTTAAACGGCCAAAAACTGCGTTTTTCGGCGTTTTGGTCGGTGGCATATTTAGTAAATCGACTACGCTCGTTTCAATGGCATATCGCCGAAACCGACGGAAGTGACCACTGGTCACTACAGCCTACGGGGCCTATTGACCACTGGTCAAACGGCCTAAAACAGCGTTTTGGGATGAAGCGGATTTAGAGTTACCGTTCGTTCTCTTTGAATGGCACTCAAAAAATATGTCTTTAGTCTGCGCTTATATTTAAATGGCTGAAATTATTGTTAACTGGATCACTGCTGTCATGGCTTACTGAGCCTGATTTGCAGGTTGTGTATAGTTTATATGCTTACACAAATGGCGTAATGCCATGATGCATTAGACGCTTGGAGGAGAATCTTTAAAAGGACAGAAGGACAAGAAACAAAAATGCTCCTCTGGAGCATGAAAAAAGTAATATGGGTGATGGTGAGGTTGCAAAATCAAGAGAGGACTAGTCTTTAAAATGCTTAATATGGGCTAGGTTCAAAAATAGAAGAGGACTAGGTTGTGAGCGAATTAATATGGGCACAGCTTCGCCGAACAACCCATATTCGCGGGATTTCACGCTTCGTCTTAGCTTTTGTCTGTCGCATACAGAGCTATCAATTTCAGTCAGTAATAAGAAATTTAAGAAGTTGAATACGTACCTACTCATTGAATACAGTTGTTTGCATATACGTACTCTGTTAGACTAGCTAGGAATACTTGTGTGCGTAAATTATCATCATTTGGTCGGGTTTAACTGCGGCAAGCAACGAGAAGAGATCTAAGGACATGAGGCTAAAGCTATTGGTTCAAGCAGGGAGGAAATAGAAGGTCAGAGTCCTAAGACTATTCTTGAAATATAAATTTTCCGTATAAATGAATAAAACGCACTGGTTAGTATAAAACGTTTCTCGCAGAAAAAGTTTGACTAACTATAAACAAAACGTAGCGTGGATGGTATGCATACTGATATACATTTATAAACCGCGAATATGGGTTGTTCGGCGAAGCTGTGCCCATATTAATTCGCTCACAACCTAGTCCTCTTCTATTTTTGAACCTAGCCCCATATTAAGCATTTTAAAGACTAGTCCTCTCTTGATTTTGCAACCTCACCATCACCCATATTACTTTTTTCATGCTCCAGAGGAGCATTTTTGTTTCTTGTCATTCTGATTTTGACCGCAACTTTCTAATGGCTGCATTCAGTTGCCTTGTGATTGTTTTTATTTTTCTACTTAATATACTCTTAATTTTTATATTTATTTATTTAATTTTACGGTTACTTATTTTTTAGGGAATGGCCCAGCCCGGTTCTCCTGAAAGCCATCAATCATCAACCGAACATTCCGAATCTGGCAGAACTCGTCTGGGATCCAAGGGTGCGTATGCATACATACCAGGGGCGCATTCACGATTTTGAAGTGGAGGTCCCTCCGGATCTAAAGTTTTCCAAAAGATTTGCACTAGAAACATTGAGAAATTTAAGTTTACGTTTAGGAAGATGTTTGTGAATAATTTAATTCTGGACAACACGCGCATGTAGCTGTGTAATGGTACTGCTTAGATGAGCTAGCATGGCTTTTTGTGATTGCATTTTTAATTTAAAAACAAAATCAAAATAAAATGCATGTATGTAAGCATTTTGTATTTCATTTTCTTGTTTTACATTTTCTGCTTCTATACTGTTTTAGACCAAAGTATCGGACAGATATCACCTGATGCCCATCATTACGCCCGCCTTTCCCCAACAAAACTCCACCTTCAATGTTTCCATTTCCACCAGAACTGTCATGAAGATGAAATTGGAGCAGGGTAAATGAAATGAGAAAATGAAAAAAAATTGAAAAAATTCCTGGAGCCTATTTCATAAAATTACATTGGCCATATTACATTTCCTACATTAAAATGTAGCTACATTACATTTGCTACATTTTGGGCTATTTGACAACCTAACTATAGAAACTATAGAAAATGTTTTTTCTGAAATTTTTCAAAATTTTCTAGTATAGATCCCTATTCTAGGGGGAGCGCTGACGCGCTCCCCCTAATTTGTTGCAAATTTATGAAAACTGCTATGGACAGCCAATAGAAAGTTAGACAAGTAGATAGTTAGTAGATAGTTAGTAGAAGTTAGTAGTAGATAGTTAGTCAAGTAGATTTTTTTCCTTCTGTTTTTTTGTAGGTTTTTCCATCTGCAATGAGATAATGGAGGGAAAGGCTGGCTGGGACAAACTGTTTGATCAGCCCAACTTTTTCCAGTTGTACAAGTCAGTTCGTCATATTTGTTTGTTTTATTTGTGTTTTGTTTGCTGGTGGAAGTATGTAGTTCAAAGATAACTGTACTTCTGTTCTTAAATTTGATTTAATGTAATCTTAATTATAATATACGTTTACATTTATATTTATAAATTTATGAATATTAATAGTATTATAATTTATATTTGAATTTATCAATATTTTAACTGTGTACATAGTATTTCTGTGCTTGTTGTAACTGCAACCAGGCTGGTTTGGGTTTATGCCTGATGTATTTAATTTAATTTATTTTTAATTGTATGTTTAAATTTTTAAATAAATTTATGATAAATTGTATACAAGTAACAAAAATGCTCCCCACAAAATAGGATAATATGTGTGTGTTGGCCGTGTCTGGTTGAAAACGTAAAGCCAAAAGTTTCATAGGCACGTGGCGTCATGTGGCACAGCGAGTTTAGGTGGGTGGCTCTGTGACAAAAGTTGTTCCGTTCGCTAAAGACTTTCATTTCACAAATTTGGCCACTTGAGAAAGTTCATTTTTGACCCAAAATCGCCTAAGTCTCACACCCCCCACAACCACCAGGGTATTTTTACAGGGGGGGGGGGGGACTCCCGGGATTTTTGCTTATCCTCCCCGGGATTTTTTAGAGGCCCAAATTTTTGCCAGAAATAGACAAATTTTCAAAAAATTTTCCGGTTTTCTTGTTTTTCAGATTTTTTCGTAAAAATAGCTATTTAGCTTAAATCCTGCCTTTTTTTGAGAACTTTTTCATTTCACCAATACGCAAAAACTACCATTTTTTGGCTAATTGTTGCAAAACAAGTCCCCCCGGGGAATCCCCTGGGTTTATTTTACTGGGGGGGGGCGCCCCCCCCCACTTTTCGGACTCCCCCCACTCACCCTAAGGTGCCCAAAAATTGCCGAAATTTCAGTATTTTTGGTCAAAAACCGTCGATTTTGATACTCAAACTCAATTTTTGAGCACTTTTTAGCATAGTTACATATTATAGCAGTATATATATGTAGAAAACAGGCTACTTTTACTGTATTTTTGGCATTTTCAGACTATTTTATCCCCCCCCACTTTTCGACCTCCTCCCCACTAGTGGGGGGGGGGGGGGCTTCCCCCCACTTTTTTTTGGCTAAAATAAACCCAGATCCCCCCTCCCGAGAGAAACCCCTAAAAATACCCTGCCCACCACAGCCACTTTGGGTACGCAGTTCTATGACAAAAGTTGCTCAGCTCACTTAGGGGTTGCTCACTCACTTAGGTAGCACTCATTTGATGACCACCTTTAAAAAATTATTTTTACGACCTGACTCCCTACCCGACCGGACCCTCCAGACTGTCAAGTGGAACCAGCCCAGCCAGGCGGGTGAGTCGGACAGCAAAACCGACACCAGGAATGAGCTGGGCGCACCAGAAAACCCCTATTGACAAAGTTTTGAGAGGTGAAGTAAAGCGTGCTATGGACCTCCAGGAAGCGGTTTGCCGACTTGACCCTTCCAACGGCAAAGTGGAACCAGCCCAGCAAGATGGGTGGGTCAGACTTTAAAACTGACTGCAGGAATCAATTCTCCGTGTCAGAAAATCTTTGTATGAAAGATTTGAGCTTTCTAAGTTGAATGGATGGCGAGAAATTACCATTTTTCGAATTTTCGCCATTTTTGACCGGCCACTGTGGTCGCTAGAGAAGTGATAGAATTACATTGAACTAACTAACGGTCCAGGTTTTGTTTCTTCTGAATATAAAAAAATTAGCTCCAGCTCGTAACGTTTGACCTGAGCGACGACCACAAAAATGGTCACTTTTCGCTATGAGCCGACTATGCGGCGCCACTGCGGCGATTCTTAAATTCTTTAGAGGGTACTACTAGACCCTATAGTCCTTTAGGTTGGCCCACCGCTGCAGTTCACGTGAAAGCGGCGAAAAATTGTGCACAATACAACCATCAAATAGGAGAAACCGGAAAAAATAAAAAAACATCACTGTCATAACCGGTCCGGGGCGCAACTTTTTAACGGTAAGTGATACGGGGCTTCCCACCCATACTAAACTCGATGTGCTCAAAAATTTGCGCATGAAATCTGCGCAGCTTATTTACAGTGTTTCCAGCCACTTTTCACACATATTATAGGGGTCGCTCTATGATATATGAATTTATCATTGTTTAAACCACCGTAATTTAGTAGCTGGGTTTTATTGCTGTGGTCGATTTTGTTTCTGGAATAAAGGTATGCTGATTTTTTCTGGAAAAAGCGGTGTTTGTCATCTTAAAATTTATTTTGTGGTTTTTGTGTTTCAGACATTATATTGCTTTGATGTGCTACAGTGAAACGAAAGAGGATCAGTTGTCATGGTAGGTGGATTTTGAGAATTTTCGAATTAATTAAGACATTCCTGTTGTTTACACTCTACCGTTTATTTGAAATTTGTTTATCTTTTATGTTTAGTTTGTTTATTTTGTTTATTTGAATATTACATTGTAATTTGTGTGTGTTGCTAAGTTTGAAATCTAAGCTTACTCTACATCTGGTGGACTTAAAAATGGCGGCAAAGCCTGATAACATTTTTTTAGAAAGTTTCATTTAAAAAGCCGCCTTAGGAAGCAGTCGTTTTTGGTGGTCGGGAGGTCATGTTTTAAATACTTTGGTCCTCCTCCCACTCCTGTCCCCTGGGCTTTTTCTAGGCGAAAAAAGTGGAGGTGGGAAGAGTGGGGGGAACCCAAAAGCAGGGGGGGGGTATTTAAAGTGGTCTAAAATCGCTAAAAATGCAGTAAAAATAGCCTTTTCTACAGCGCCAAAATAAATTGCCGTTTCACTAACAAAAGTAATTTGATTTCAATGACATTGTCATTACAAATCTGTGTGTTAAACTTGCCGTATGTAAATAAAACGTATAATCCAAATGGCAGTGACAGCCATAAAAAATAATGGCGCGCACTGCACATATTCTACTGCTATAACTATGCAAGAAGGTGCTCAACAATCGAGTTTGAGTACCAAAATAGACAATTTTTGACCAAAAAATTCCCGCGAAGCCAGAAAAATTTTGAGAATTGTGACTCAAAAATCCATAATTGGCATTTTCTGGGCACCTTATAGTGAGTGGGGGGAAGCCCAAAAAAGTGGGGGTGGGGGGAGGGGTCGAGTGGGGCGGGGGCGCCTCCCCCCCCCCCCCAATAAAAAAGCCCAGGTCCAACTGTTAGACTTTTTGTTGTTAATTGTGTTTTGCTGTTTCAGGTCTGGTCTGGTGGAGTCCAAGATTCGACTGCTGGTACTGAGCTTTGAGCGAAATCAGGGAATTCAGTTGGTTCATGTCAATCCTGAGGCCTTCTCCCTACCACCGAGGTACTGGATTAATTTTTTGTAATTAATATTTTGATTAAAATTATCTTATTCATTAACTTAGCTAATAATTAATTTTGTGCATAATTAAACTATTAAATGAACTGTTCTGTGATTCTTTCTGATCATAGTTTGCTAATTATTTTTGGCTTAATTAATAGTTTTCCGCGATTTTTTGGTTTTTCATTTTCGTTTTTTTCAGTTATCTGCTGGACGGCATGGTTGGCTGTCTCTGGTTTATGGGTCTGGAGCTGAACAAAACGGATTCTCAGCTGAGAAATATCAATCTCACTTATGATATTCAGGCATTCACGGAACATGGTATTCCCTTTTCCCAGTTTTTCGTTTTTTCCTTGTCTTTTTGCTTTGTTATTCTTTTTTCCCTGTGAGAATGTTGATGCCATTACTGACTTTAGGTTTTCCAAGTTGGTGCCATTAATTTTCATTCATTCTTTGTATTGTCACTAGTTGTTGTTGTTGTTGTTGTTGTTGTTGAGATCGGCAGAAGCATCGTGAGCCGCTCAGAGAGTGGCCCGCGCCAATGCCACCACACCCACAGGGTTATCGCAAAGAGTAGAGAGTGAGGGGGTCGTCTCTCCTAGGTACTTCACCCGGGCCTGAATCATGGCCGGGCAGTCAACGAGCCAGTGGATGAGTGTTTATGGTTCCTGGCCGCACTTTCCACACGTAGGATCGAAACCGGGTTGAATGATAGTGATGGTTGAATGATAAACTTAATATGATAGATATGAAGTTGTTGTTGCTAATGAGGTCCACAATTGAATGGCAATGTTTTACGAATTTTGAGGAATTTTTCTTCATTTTTCTTCTATTTTTGCCCTGTTTGGTGTTATTGGAAGGTCGATTTCTGGAGGATAGCTGATACTTTTTGGTTTAGGGGACACTTTGTGAAGACAGGGGAAATTTCGTGCTCTATTTTTCCTCGGACCTTGCTGGCAAAACGTTAACCAGAAGTGTTTTGCTAACGGTTCCTTTTCCGTATGTTTCAGTGACTCGTCATGCCAGTTCAATCAGCATCTACAAGGAGTCGATGCGAGTGGAAGCTCGTTATGTGAAACGGTAACGGTTTGTCCCGCCAGTGATGGTGTATACTCTATTTTTGTTTATTTTCGACTTTTTTCTACTTGTTTCTATAAGTGAATAATGTAACATGATAGTAGGACTGGCTTAAACCGTCCCTTTCTTTTATGTTAGTATGCAGAAAGTAATTTTAGCTGTCGATTTTTTATTTGAAATAGTGGACCTCTTTTCTGTGAAAGGTGGCTGTTTTGTTAGTTCATATTTCTAGACCATATTCATAATTATGTAGGGGCGCGATAGCGCCCCTACATAATATGGGTATAAAGGCGTCTGCGCGGCCCCCTGGAGACAGTGTTGGCGTGGCGCCAGCTAATTAGAGGTCCGGGATGGTTAAAATGTTACCATCGTAAACAACTCGAGTAGTACTACAAGTACCACCATACTTTTGGTTCGAATTCGAAACTTTGAATTTTTGCACTAGGCGATAGTTACCGTGCGTTTGTTTTTTTTTCTCGGTGAATAACGCTTATTGGAAATGCATTTTACGGCTAAGTGTTGGAACGATGTGGGCATTTTGGTAGAGCTAGCATTCCGGAAGGATACCCATTATATGGTAAGCAATAGACATACCGCCTATTGGTGCAGCCAGGCAAACCCAAATGCAAGATCACAGAAGAATATATACGATATGCTGAAATGGGTTACGAGCAGCACATACTTCACAATTGGAAATCGGGTTGCAGTCCAAAAAGTAGGAGTACCTATGGGCACTAATGCAGCACCGTACATCGCAAATGCACTTATGTTCAGCTACGAATTTCAGTTTATCAAGAAAATGATAGCAGAAAGACGTTTCCCGATCTACAGTGCACTTAAAGAAGCCTTCAGGTACATCGATGATATCACAGTCCTGAACGACAACGGAGTATTCGAACAAATGATCAAGGAGATATACCCAGACTGTCTAATCCTGAAAAGGATCAACAAAGACACCAACCAAGCAGACGTGCTAGACTTAACAGTAACGATAAGTAACAACCAGTTCAACTACGGAATTTACGATAAACGGGATGACTTCAACTTTGAAGTCATCACGATGCCTAATCTTATAGGCAATATCGCAGGAAAATGCGGTTACGCTGTAGTTTACAATGAAATCTGTCGCTATGTAAATTTATCTAACACTTATGCTTCTGTGGAATCACGAATTGATAAGCTTATTGGGAACGTTTTGCGTAAAGGGTACTCTAAAAGGAAACTACTAAATCTCGTTAATAGATTAGAGAAAAATAAGGTTATTTCTACTAAGTTTGGTTTTAGGTCGGAAGGACGGCTGAGGAAGCTGATTAGAGACTATTAAGGAATTGTTGGGCTACCTTTTCCCCGACGTGACCCCTCGCAGTTCCGGAACTGTGGGCGTCGGAGTGGGTAGGGACGCGGGGGGCAAAGATAATTTAATTGTAACTATCAAGCAGTAGCGTAGGTACGAAAAATTTTCAGGGGGGGCGGTGTTGACCGAAGGCTGGGGGGGGGGTAAATTTCATTTTTTGCGCAATAATTGTATGCACGCTACATATGCTGTAACTTTCCCTGTTAATATGTTTTCTAGTTCAGTACATATATATATATATACATAGCTTAATGCTGTTGTAACCGAAAGCGGCACGCAAAAACCCAAAGCGGGGGGTCTGGGGGGCGGAGCCCCCCAGAAGTTGAGAAAATTTTTAAATTTTGCCGTTAAAACGCTGCTGAAACATTGAATTCTTTGCATTGTATATTATCAGTTCCCAAACTAAATTTTGTAGTTTAATTTGCTACCTATTTAAATTTTTGACTTCCACAATCCCGTACGAAAACTAAGACTAAGATGCTCCCATTTGGAACAGGGTATTCTAAGCATATCCATTATCCGTCGTTGAAGGCAGATCATGTTTGGAATAATGCAGTTAATAACAGAACTACAAAGCAGGTAAACTAAGGTAAAGTAAAGCAAACTAGCAGAGGTCTAATTATAATAGGTACACAAGTCCCAAACGGGGGGTCTGGGGGGCGGACCCCCCAGAAGTTGAGAAAATTTTTAAAGTTCGCCATTAAACGCTATTGAAACATTTAATTCTTTACAATGATTTATCAATTGTCTAACAACATTTCGCACCTTTATATATTTGCTATTTTCTACGTTTACTGTCTTGTCCGAAAACTCAAACTATTAGGATGCTCCCATTAAGAACTGCGTATCCTGATTATTAATTATTAATGTACAATTTGTGCATGTTTCTAATCACATTAAACGCCCGCGCTCCGCGCGGGCGTAAAATTTTTCATTTGCCCAAATTTTCAGGGGGGCAAAGCCATTATTTCGGGGAGGGCGGCCGCCCGCCCCGCCCGCCCCGTATCTACGCTAGTGCTATCAAGGATGCAGTCGAGCACCCTACCCCGGATTAGGTCCGCACCCCAGATTACCTAAAGAAAAATTCAAGATATTCTGTGACGGGCCCAGCAGAGACACACTAAGTTAAACCAGTCACTGAAAATAGGAGGTGCATGCCCACACTTATTCTGGTAGATCACCTACTTTATTAATTGTACGACTGAGTTATTAATTACTACCTTTCCTTTGTTATTCGGTTTGTTATGTTATGTACTTCACCATATTATTATTTTAGTTTATTGATTTCATTGAGAGTTGAGTAATGTTTTGGTTGCGTACTTGTTATTAGGTTTTAATTCTACTGCTTTTTTGCTGTGTAAAAGGTCACGATGATAACGCTCCTCATAGAGGTAAACCTCCATTATTTTGGCACCATACTACTATTATATGTTGGTAGACAGGATCCCCTCATGCTACCTTTTTTGGTCATTTTGGCACCTGGCCAATTTTGGCTCTGTGCCAAGGTCCCAAAGTCGGACTTTCGCTATTTTTCGCAAATTTTGGTCACACTTTTCTAGAACTGGGTAGAAGCTGGAGAGGTCTAGTATCTTTTGTTGGTGGTCAACCACTGGTAAAACTGCCTAAAACTGCGTTTTTCGGCGTTTTGGTCGGGGGCATATAAATCGACTACGCTCGTTTCAATGGGCATATCGCCGAAACCGACGGAAGTGACCATGGTCACTACAGCCTACGGCGCCTATTGACCACTGGTCAAACGGCCTAAAACTTCGTTTTCCGGCGTTTTGGTCGGGGGCATATATAGTAAATCGACTACGCTCGTTTCAATGGGCATATCGCCGAAACCGACGGAAGTGACCACTGGTCACTACAGCCCATGGGGCCTATTGACCACTGGTCAAACGGCCTAAGACGACGTTTTTCGGCGTTTTGGTCTGGGGCATATACAGTAAATCGACTACGCTCGTTTCAATGGGCATATCGCCGAAACCGACGGAAGTGACCACTGGTCACTACAGCCTATGGGGCCTATTGACCACTGGTCAAACGGCCTAAAACTTCGTTTTTCGGCGTTTTGGTCGGGGGCATATATAGTAAATAGACTACGCTCGTTTCAATGGGCATATCGCCGAAACCGACGGAAGTGACCACTGGTCACTACAGCCTACGGCGCCTATTGACCACTGGTCAAACGGCCTAAAACTTCGTTTTCCGGCGTTTTGGTCGGGGGCATATATAGTAAATCGACTACGCTCGTTTCAATGGGCATATCGCCGAAACCGACGGAAGTGACCACTGGTCACTACAGCCTATGGGGCCTATTGACCACTGGTCAAACGGCCTAAAACTGCGTTTTTCGGCGTTTTGGTCGGGGGCATATATAGTAAATCGACTACGCTCGTTTCAATGGGCATATCCCCGAAACCGACGGAAGTGACCACTGGTCACTACAGCCTATGGGACCTATTGACCACTGGTCAAACGGCCTAAAACTGCGTTTTTCGGCGTTTTGGTCGGGGGCATATATAGTAAATCGACTACGCTCGTTTCAATGGGCATATCGCCGAAACCGACGGAAGTGACCACTGGTCACTACAGCCTATGGGGCCTATTGACCACTGGTCAAACGGCCTAAAACAGCGTTTTGGGATGAACCGGATTTAGAGTTACCGTTCGTTCTCTTCGAATGGCACTTAAAAAATGTCTTTAGTCAGCGCTTATATTTAAATGGCTGAAATTATTGTTAACTGGATCACTGCTGTCATGGCTTACTGAGCCTGATTTACAGGTTGTGTATAGTTTATATGCTTACACAAATGGCGTAATGCCATGATGCATTAGACGCTTGGAGGAGAATCTTTAAAAGGACAGAAGGACAAGAAACAAAAATGCTCCTCTGGAGCATGAAAAAAGTAATATGGGTGATGGTGAGGTTGCAAAATCTAGAGAGGACTAGTCTTTAAAATGCTTAATATGGGGCTAGGTTCAAAAATAGAAGAGGACTAGGTTGTGAGCGAATTAATATGGGCACAGCTTCGCCGAACAACCCATATTCGCGGGATTTCACGCTTCGTCTTAGCTTTTGTCGCATACAGAGCTATCAATTTCAGTCAGTAATAAGAAATTTAAGAAGTTGAATACGTACTCATTGAATACAGTTGTTTGCATATACGTACTCTGTTAGACTAGCTAGGAATACATGTGCGTAAATTATCATCATTTGGTCGGGTTGAACTGCGGCAAGCAACGAGAAGAGATCTAAGGACATGAGGCTAAAGCTATTGGTTCAAGCAGGGAGGAAATAGAAGGTCAGAGTCCTAAGATTATTCTTGAAATATAAATTTTCCGTATAAATGAATAAAACGCACTGGTTAGTATAAAACGTTTCTCGAAGAAAAAGTTTGACTAACTATAAACTAAATGTAGCGTGGATGGATATGCATACTGATATACATTTATAAACCGCGAATATGGGTTGTTCGGCGAAGCTGTGCCCATATTAATTCGCTCACAACCTAGTCCTCTTCTATTTTTGAACCTAGCCCCATATTAAGCATTTTAAAGACTAGTCCTCTCTTGATTTTGCAACCTCACCATCACCCATATTACTTTTTTCATGCTCCAGAGGAGCATTTTTGTTTCTTGTAATTATTATGCTCGTTTTGGTACGGTGTATTAGTTAATAGTCTGATGTATTTTAGCTGAAAAGTATTTGTTAACTTTTTTCTCTGGATTTTTAGGAAAGATTTGACCCAATATCTGCCCTGTGCCATTCTGAATCGCGGCAAAACCGAGCGTCGGTCTGATCATAAGGTTTGGGATGACTCGTTATTATATTTCTCCATTTTCTCGATTTCGATTTTTTGATGAATTGTTTGGTTTCTTGTTTTTACTGTTCGCTTTTCTTTAGCTTTAATTCCCATATTCGTGAAATCCATGTTCAAAAATGTTTTAGCGTCGCATGCCCAAGACGAACAGTTGATTTTAGACGGCCCTTTCATTGTAACAATCACATTTTAAGCTTTAAACTGATTTAAAAATTTATCGTTGAACTCCAAGAATTGAGTAAATTGCATTCTATCACAACGTATGCTGCAAATGCCCAAACCAGCGCACTTTATTAAGGCATACAGTGCTGGCTACTTTCAGTATTGTAGCAGAATAGTTGCTAGTGCTACAAGTTAAAGACGTACGTAGATAGGATTTCGGCTTACACTTATTTATTGCTACGCTCTACAGTTACACAATGATTCTGCTATGAACTAAGGACTGGCTGTACCTACTCTTTCACTGGTCTGATTCACACCGCTGTATATGTCTTGACGCTATCTTCCTCGCTAACTTCAATCCAATCGCTAAACGCTGTCTTCAATCACTTCGCTCCACTCGCTGAGAACACCGCCGTTCGCTAACTCAAATTCAACTCAACTGAAAATTCTCTCCTTCCAAAATTCACCTTTGTCCTTTTTGACGTCATCTCAAGCCAAGCAACCTCTGTTTTAGATTGAGCGTTTCACAGATTTTATATTCTTTTAATTTATGATTTATCTATTCGTGACAATATCCACGATTTTTATGCTCTGCCAGCTGATTTTTTGTGTTTTTTCAGGAAGGTTCTTCCTCTGCGTCTCGTCGTGCCTCCACCTCGGAAAATGGTCCCTCTGAAGGAGCCTCTGGTCCGGGCGCCCCCGCCTCAGCCTCTGCGTCGTCCACTCAGGGGGAGCCCGCTGCGGTCAGCGCCCCCCTGGGAGAGGCCATGCTTGAGGGGAGCAGTCGGGAGGAGAGTCCGGTCCCGACCAGTCCCCCCCATTCCGCAGCTCCCCCGCCAGCTGTGGTGGGACAGACGCTGAGAACGTCCGCCAGTTGCCCTCTCGTCGGCTTCAATTCCCAGCCCACCGTTCCTCCTCCTAATGTTCCCCCGCAGTCCTCAGAGTCGTCTGCCTGTACGTGTTTGACCAGTCTTTTGGCGTCAGCCTTTGTGAAGTTAGCCCCGTGCGCGCGCCTGTTGGCTCTCTCCTGTTTCGGTCTTAGGCTATGTCGTGGTGACTGCAGAGCAGGCCAGGCTTTTTTGAATTGAAATAAGAGTATAGACGTGTAGGAAACATTTTTAGCTTCTAAGAGCCACCTCCCCTTCGCTCCCAAACTTTTTGGGGGTCTTGCTTCCCCCGGCAAGAATTGAGCTGAGTTCATATTGAAAGTTGAAGCGCCACTGCTGTTGACCAGTTGGGGACATTTTGAGAGTCTGCTGTTTGTGAGTTTTTTTCTGTCTAGCTGACTGCATTGTTAGTTTGACTGTTTTTCCTGTTTTTTTTTCAGATACGACAGAATCCGTATCCGCTGCCACTTCCGGTTCCGGTGAGATTCTGGAGGGAGAGGATGGGGCCCTGGGTGTCGGCTGCAGTTCCGTTTCCTCCTCCTCCTCCTGTCTTGCGGAGGAGGAGGAGCTCGTTCAATCATCATCGTCGTCGTCGTCGTCGTCAGAGAAACCGGAAAAATCGTCGGGGGACTGTTGCCCCGCCGGACACTCGTCGGGGGACTACCGGACTTCCCGAACGATTTCCGGAAATAATCCGCTACCAGATTCCACTGAAGGCACCGCTTGCCGGAGCCCCTCACGTGTCTCCCCTTCTAAGCAGGACAATGCAAGACCCCCGGGCAGTGGGATCGACCAGTGCTCTTCCCAACGGAAGACCGGGGACCCCGCCTGTTGCGACCATGAGCAGAGGGCGACCCCCGTTTTGGACCCCCCAGTATCATCAGCATCTGAGAAGGCCAGGGGGCCCACTGACTACCCAATCGCAGGGGAGCAGTCCCTGTCCCAGTCCCACCCCGACCCCGAAGGCCCGGTCGGGAGAGACGAGCCCCACCCGGAGTCTCCAGCGAACCCACTCCCTCAGTCCGTTGACGGTTCGACGGATGAACCCGCCCCCGCTCCCCCTCCAGCCTCCGACCCCGCATCCGATCTTCATTGTACCGAAATCATTCCCACCCTATCACAGGTATATATAGACATTGTAATTTGGGCGTAATAAACTTTTTTATTAAAATTCTATGCTTATTGTGGGTAAAAAGGTGTGAAAAACTGGCTCTATAAACGTAGGCTGAAATTGAAGGTGTAGAGCGAGGTTGTAGAGTACGTAGTGATGACTAAGATTCATTATCGTGAAAATTCGATTAGTTGGTCGGTAGATTTTGAAGCATTTATGGAAAACAGTATTCTTTTTTCCTGTTTTTGCGCCAGTCGAAATGAGGTAAACGCGGACTAGCAGCAGTCATGTGGATCCTCGCAGGATACAGGACCTTATTTAATCCTAAAGGCTTTTGTTTTACCTGTTCTAGTGTGATTCAGCAGCCAGCAGTACAGCCGGGGGAAGTGCCGGCGACTGTGGACTTCCCGCCCTCGTGAAACTTTCCTCCCCGGATAGGGGGGAACGGAGTCCCGTTGTGGTCCCCTCCTGTCAGAAGCGACCCCACAGTCCGCCGGGAGACGGGACCTCAGCGGCCACTCCACTCAGCGGGTCCCCGCCCCCCGTACCCCCAGTGAAGCGCCTGTCCACTTCCTGTGGCTGCACAGCGACGGCTAGCGGGAGTGGCGGCTGTTGTCCGCTCTGCCAGCTGTCCACCACTTCCCCCAGCGGACCCCGGCTGGACCCCTCGCTCCTGCGTCCGGAAGGAGAAATTCCTCTGGATGTGGGATTGATGGATCAGGATCAGGATATGATTGAGGTTCAGTTGCCAGCCGAAGAATCCTTGCAGGATGTGGATGGTGGCTTACAGAGTGGGACGGATGGGATACCTGTGGAGAGGTCCAATCCTGCTGCTTCTTTGACAGATGATGGTGGGATGACCACCAGTCTCCCGTCGTCACCGGTTGGTTGATTGTTTTTTCGGGTTTGGGGGGGAAGCTGGTTTCTTCCTCTATAGTTTGGCTTTGTAGCTTCTCATAAAATTTCTTTGAAATTGGACAATCTGTCGAAAATTTGTATCCATAATCCCGAAAGTGCAGGCGCCCTCTTAATTCAGCGTCCTGCTATGCTGCTACAGTCCTACACTAATGGTTCATATCATCTTTTTGTAAAGTGCTTGGAATTGGTTTTCATAGGTGTTGCATTCTCCTTAACGCGTGAAAACTAAGTCTCATGACTTAGTTTCAAAGCTTATGCTCAATCCTGAGCTTAAGATGTAACAGTATTGGGCTCGCTGGAGGGCGTGTGGTAGGGGTCTCTGTTGTCCCCCCCCTCCCCCTAAATTTGGAAGGTGGCAAATAATTAGTGAGGGTTGGGGAGTGGCGAAAATTTTATTGCACATAGATAAGATAAGCTTAAATTGTGTTAGTTTTCTATGTGCATACATTCAAACACGATTTTATCGTCTTGTCGCTATAAATGTGCCGATTTGTAGTCGATGAGCAAAATTTGAAGCCAAGTCTCCGGATTCGTCGGAAATGTATCCAAAATAATGCGAGCAATGTTGTCAGGGAAAGATTTGGTGCCAAAAGAAGCATCCGTCAGTTGTGGGGAGCAGAACAAATTTGGGGAGTAAGAGGAAATGTTGCTTTTGGAAAACTCAGCCCCCCCCCGTCCGCCCAGTAAAATATGCATAGTAGGAAGGAGTTAAAAATTCAGGGAGAAGGTGTTTTTCCATTCCAGCTCCAACTCCCAATTTCTTGGATTCAACATCAGTGTGTCTTCAATGAACGTGTCTTCAATATAACGTATATACATATATATGTATATATATATATAGTCTAAATTTTCGGTTTTTAGCAAAAAGCGTTAATTAAAAGCTTTTGAAATGTTGGTTGTGTTTGGAGAAGTCTAATCAGGTAGTTGATAAGCCCTGCCGGTTAATTTTGTTTTTTAAATTCTCTACGTTTTTCTACGTTTAAGCAGGATTTGCAGTGAGAAACAAAAGCAGAGTAGCATTTTGATTTGCCCGTGTTCAACCGTGGGGTCCGCCTGGCCCAACCGCGATCCTGAAATATTTGGAAATAATTATTTCCCTATATATATGATGTACAGTACATTTCATGAAATCCAGGACTGGTGGCGTAATTTCCAAATTGGCGAAATATCGCGAAGTGACGGCAATTTTCGCCAAAATTGGCGAAAAGTCTTGTTTAATTGGCGACAATTCTTGTTTTTCTCGCCAACTTTGTTCGGAGTTTTCGCCAACTTTGGCGAAAATCGCTAATATTTTGCGATATTTTGCTGTTTTCGCCAATTTGGAAATTACGCCACCAGTCATGGATTTCATGAAATGTACTGTATATGTATTTAGGAATGTGAAGTGATAGAAGAATGTGTGTCACCTCGACGGGGACGTCGACGTAGAAGGGATCCTCCGGATATACAGGTCCTGTCGGTATGTAACTAGTAAAGTTTGGGGGCGGGCCGGGGGACAGGGTAGGAAGGGAATTAAGCATGGTCTTTTGGTTTTGAATAATTTGTTGATGGTGGAAAAATCTGGTTTCGTCAGTGGTTGGGTAAGCAATTGAACCAACCCTTTGCCAAAAGACCATAATTTTTTGCTGTATACTATAGAAGATGACTTTTAAGCTCATTGTATGTTTAAAAACAACGATTTTTTCATTTTCATTTTAAAATCGCTGATGTCTTGCTAAAAATTTAAGTATACATATACTTTGACTTGTATACTTAAATTGGGACTGTATACTTAAATTCCCACCACTTTGGAATTTGAATAGCATCTTGCTTCATTTTTGTAGATGTATTTTCTGTAATTTGTCGTTTGTCTGATTTGGATTAATTTCGCAATTTTTCCTCGTGAAGGGGTTTTTTGATTAAATTTAGGTTCATCCTGTCGTGCCAAAAGAATTGCCAGAAAGCACCCAGCCCTGTCTAATTCAATCCGTCAATAACAACACTCCACCCAAGCCTATCAATATCAAACTGAAGACAGAGGTAGCGTCAGTAATTTAGAAATTGTAATTAACTAATTAATTTAATTGATGCCATGTCATACTTGCTATTGAGTAACTCAGCAGGATGGGTTTTTACACTGCTAGTCGTTGCCTTGGTATGCCATGATTCCATGCATTTACGTACGCTATGATCTGTCTCTGTGCGTGGTATTTTGTTACATTAATCAGGGTATTTTTACCGATTTTTCGCAGAGGAGGTATATGAAGCCGAGGCCCGAGGGGGGAGAAAACTTCACTCGGGATAATTTTTTGGCGTGAAAAGAGTTGAAAATGAACACTTTTATGGGGGAGAAACGCGAAAGTTTCATGAAACTCCCTTCCGGGTTTTGGCTGAAAATCCGGAGGAAACCCGAAGTTCCAGGGAGCGTTCCCCCTCCCTGTAAAAATACCCTGTAAATGTGTTTTTATGAGACAGTGTGGATTTGCAGAGAACCTGATATGTTTACATGCGGGTATCTCTCTCTCATATCCGTTCCTTTCTCTGTCTTTCTTGGTTCCTGGTAAGTGGGACTATATGTCTTCTTTCAGAAATATTCCTCACAGAACTTTAAAACCAAAATAATCTGATATCTGTACAATATGTACGTACATGTATATAAATAAGAAGCCTACCTAATACCTATCTAAAATAAGTGTCGCAGGACTTGTGCTGGGCAGTGAGCGATTCAGTTTGAATCTGACCTGATCTGGATCTGATATAGTAAATAGCTTTGAAAATGGCTCTCTCTCTCACTTTTCTGTGGTGTCTTTTGTCAGTTTTTTGCTGTTTCAGGTGTAAAAAAAGAACTCAAATGGCTGGTGTTGACCGGTGGTGAGTTTTGGACGATCTTTTCCGACCCCAGCCATCTGGGGAAGGGTGGAAGAACTATTCGTGGGGGCCCCTACCCCTCTGTGCTATGTGCTCTGTTCCCCCACATCTTTGGACTGACATTTTACCGTTGCATTCTGTTCACGTTCACTCACACGCCCTTCATCGTGAGGGACTGTAACACATTAATAACACAGTTTTTTTTCATAAATTCACAGTCAGAAAAAGTCGTACGTATGTACGTATATTTTCGAATGTTTTATATCGTATATTATACATGCCTGCTACACACGTTTGGAGGACAGTTGTGTATGTTATTGTTGTGGTAGGGTTCGCAGTACTGACATGTTTCGTGTGAGTTTTTCGTGCAAAGGCTAGACTGCAGGCAGCGTTAATGTGACTAAAGGCTTACTGCGTATTTGTTACGAAACGTAATGCAGTGTGACCAACTATATGCAACTTCTCTTAAAGTTGGCGGCATAGTTCTTACACAATCTTTTATGTAGTTGTCGATGGGAGAGGGGGCTTACCCAAACTATGGACATATTTTTGAAGACTTTGATATGTACGAAAAATTTCCAAAAATTGCAAAACAGCTGACTTTAGGTATTTTTTACTAAAACGACGAAATTCTTTAACAGATTGTGTGAGGCTGAAAAATGGTACAATCCGGGAAAATTTTGGGTTATGAGGGTCCGGGGTCTTTGGATTGGAGGCTCAGTTAATCTTACCCCTTCCAAGGAACAGTCCTGCAGTTTTTGTTGTATATACGTATTTTGAGGAATTTTTTCTATTTCAGTAGAATTGGGAGGGGGGGGGAGATATCGGCGTGCTTGCCTAAGTGTTTTCTAATACGTACTATACGTACCTATATATACTTGCTTTTTTACATGTCATGTTGTGAGTATTTTTGTCCCGTACAGTTTAAGAGCACTGTATTATGTACAAGCTCAAATGTTGATGAATGGCGGTCCTATCTTGACTTCGTGAGTTTTTGCGACGTATGGTATGTATGTATATATCCGTGTTGTATTGTTATTTGCATTATTGTTCGGTTTTTCCTGCAGTAGTTTTTCAAATAATTTTTTCTTCTCTTTCATGACATTTTTGCCCAATCTTGAGCTCGCATAGCGTTTTGATTGATTTTTGAGTGGCTATTCCATTTCGTACTATACATTGCAATAAGAAGCAATACCTGGGTTTTGACTTTGAATATACAATAATAGTTTCTAGTTAGTTAGCTACGTAACATTTTTAGTGTTTGTCCTTGTTTTTAATATATATACGTATGATCTTGGTAACGTACGTAGGCATATAATACTACATAAATGCATATATAAAAATGGAAATATTTTTCTATATTATACAAAATCTATAAAGTTATGCGTTTTTAATTGCTTCCTTTTGTGCTGTTCATTGCTGTTGTGCTGTCTGCTACTTTGAATTTTTTCGTCTGCATTCTGTTATTCATCTTTTACTTATGTACGTACGTATATACTTTTGTTGTCTGGGATTATTACGTATCCTTGGCATGTTAAAGTTTTATGTTTCTCTATTTTATTAATTCTTGGAGTATTAATGGTCATTTTACAGTTTTAAATAATTTTGCACACACACACACACTTCTGCAAATTTTTGAATGCAGCCTCAAACCACCGTGTTTACTTACTTCCAAATTAACGTATTGTCAAATCAAATTTTTGAATTTAAATTTTTTGTAGTTTTTGTGTTTCGGTTGACCCGTGTCTCTGGATTTCAGTTGTTAGCATTCTAGAGATTAAGTTTTTTTACTTATTTTTTAATCTGATTCTGACGCCTGAACATTGGTTGTGGTTCCATTGGTTGCCGGCATACGCGAACTTCATAGTTAATGTTAACATTGTATATATTTGTTGGGTATCCCTGTTCCAGTCAGAGTTATGTATTTGGGGATTGCATTGCGTTTAGCGGGCATGGGGGGGGCTAGCCATGGATGGGTGGGTGGTCTTTTTCAGTCTGTAAACACATACAGAACCACCCTTCCCTCCCCCCTCCCGCAAAAAAGGGATTGCCAAAGGATTGTAATTATCTCAAAACCGGGATTACCATTTGTGAAAGGATGGTTTTGTTAGTCAGTTTTGGATTTTTTGTGGCTTTTTAGGGAGCTCTGCTCTGAGTGTGACCTAATGCGCATATTGTGTGGACTTCGCAGTTTTTGATGAAAATTTGGTCAAATTGTGTAAGGTGTACGGACAGGACATTATTGTCCTTGCAGCTCACTGTTGTAACTGAATACGGCAAAGTTGCAGTGCAGCAATCCCTAACTTGTAATTTCACGTTTACTTGTTGTTGTAAACTGTATGTACACTGTACAGTTAGCTGCAATTACTTTATATTGTTTAAGTATATATGTCTAATGTGGTGTTGTTTTGTGTGCCTGTGTTGCTCTAACCTACGCTTTTCCTGACACTACACAACACTGTTTTGTTTAATATTTGAACTAATGGTGGAGCTTATTCCCTACCACTGCTCTACTTTAGTGGCTCACTTAAGGGATTGGGGCGGAAAGATTTATTTTGTGAGTACGTAATACTTCACACTTCTAGTTAATCATTTATTTCGATATATATACTAAAGTCTGACCAAAAATTCTTGGAACCGAAATGTGAGCGGCTGTCCTGAGTTATCATTTGAAGGTAGCCTATATAATGTATATATTTTTAGAATCCTCAGGAACCCGAGATTTCGAAAATCCGGAAAAATCCGGAATTCCGGGTTTCATTCGCGGAAAATTTAAAATTTTTAGTTTTTCGCCCAATTTTTATCGCAATCAAAATTAGGTTTTCATAATCGAATAGAGCTGCTCCCGTTACAAATTTTTGCTCTTACAAGGTTTTCACGATAATGTACCCAATTTCCGGAATTCCGGGTTTTCAAAATTACCGGATTTTAACATTTTCCTCCAATACCCACAACATGGGTATCATTCGAAAGCTCTCATCGAGGAGAAAACGTTTGTAATAGAGCGAACTCTTGAAAATGCACTCAATTCCCGGAATTTGCGAAAACCGGATTTTCCGGATTTTAGAAATTTTCTCCAATACCCCTCAATATGAGTATCATTCGAAAGCTCTTGATGGGCTGAGCAAGTTTCTAATAGAGCCAACTCGCAGAAATGAGCCACTTTTCGGAATTCAAGAAAAACTTCCATGCTAGAGTGAAATTCTGATTTTGTGAATTCCGGAAATTTGGTGCATTTTTGGACATTAGTTCTGTTACAAGATTTGTTCAACTCATCAAGAGCTTTCGAATGATACCCATATTGCGGGTATTGGAGAAAATTTTTTAAATCCTAAAAATCCGGTTTTCTCGAATTCCGAGAATTGAATGCATTTTCAGGAGTTCGTTCTATTACAAAAGTTGTTCAGCCCGATTAGAGCTTTTGAATGATACCCATATTGTGGGTATAGGAGGAAATTTTTAAAATCCGGTAATTTTGAAAACCCGGATTTCCGGAAATTGGGTGCATTTTCATGAAAAGCTTCTCAGAGCAAAAATGTGTAGCGGGACCAGCTCTATTCGACTTTCAGAACCAAATTTTGATTGCGATAAAAATTGGGCGAAAAACTAAACATTTTAAATTTTCCGTGAATGAAATCCGGAATTTCGGATTCTTCTGGATTTTCGAAATCTCGGGTTCCTCAGGATTTGAAAAATATATACATTATATAGGCTACCTTGAAATGATAACTCAGGACAGCCGCTCACATTTCGGTTCCAAGAATTTTTGGTCAGACTTTAGTTTCAATCCCAATTTTCAGAACACTTACCATTTTTGCACTGCCTTAACACTATGTTGTGTCTTTTTGAATCTTGCTTACTAAAGATTTTGAACTATATATAGTTCTACGTCAACTAGTGAGTAGAAATTTGGAATGTCGGACGGTCATCGAAACCATCCGTATAAGTCGACCGGAAGCGGGTAGATACATTTAATTCGCAATTAATTCTTCTTAGAATTTTTAATTCAGATTTTAATTTGTATTTTACGTTTTCTGTTTTCTGCTATTGTTTCCTCTTGATTCTTTCAATATTTTCGTTATTCAAGGGCTGTATACTATCTCCTTCCCCTTTTCATGCAATTTGCTTTTGTAGTAAGTTTTAGAGATGAGCATTTAGGCCCGTCGGCCCGGCCCAGTCCGTCCCGGCCTGCGGGCCGATAAATTTTTTAACTGCGGGCCTGAGCGGGCCGAAACGGGCCGAATCAACTCTAGAAAATGTTGTAAAATCACTAAAATTAGGTACACATTTACTGATTCTGGTTATTTTATGGCGAAATTTAACATTTCGTAGCATAATTTAGCCTCTCCATCTTGCGTTGAAGCCTTTGAAATAATATTGTTAGTTAAATTTTAGGATTTTTCTTTTGGCGGCCCGGGCCGGGCCAAATTTTGGAACGGGCCGGGCCGGGCCGGGCCGAACAAAATTTTGGAGCGGGCCGGGCCGAAAACATCCGGCCCGTGCTCATCTCTAGTAAGTTGCTCTTTACCGAAATTCATGGTATGACTACACCCATTTAGCATCGTCTAAAAACTCTTAAATCGTGAAATATTTATACTATTAGGGAAGGTTATGTTTAAAAATGTTGCAGGAAAGAGATTTAGCCCTTTAGGAATTTTAAAATTTAATTTTTCTTTGTTGCTATTTCTCTGTTAATTTACGTTTTTAACAGTTTTGTACATATTATTATTACGTATTACTAGTTAGGGTCGTAGATATATACGTACAACAACTACAGTATGTTATGTATATTTGGCGGCTTTATTGATGCTTGCTTGTTCACACACTATACCTATGTCGTGTATCTACAATGTTGTTTGATTTTCTTTGATTCTGCTGTTTTGAATGTCTGATTTTTCATTTCAGCTTTTTCATTTTGGAAAGTGACCTGCTCTCATATGGCACGGTTTGAAAGGTAAGCTGTTTATAACTTAGCAGTCAATTACAAGTTGTAATAGTATTTTTGTCATGTACAATGTGTATGGTTAGGCTTAGGTTTTCTTTAAGTTTGTGTATTTTCTCGTTTGTACGTACATGTATATTTGAAGAAATGTCTGGACTGCCTATTCATATTTTGTTGCTCTTTGTGATCTTTCAGTTTTAATATAAGGCAGAAAATGTTATCAAAATCGCGAAAAAGGTTATTTGGCATATTGTCAATAGCAAATAAATCAGTGTTTTCTTGTTTTGTGTTTGTTTGTTTATGAAATGAGCGTTGCTGGCGTTAGGTATTGATTGCTTTTGCATTATGTAAATGTAATGTAATATTGTGTTGGTATGGTTGAAATGTGAAAGTGTAGTAATATGTACGGATTTTTAATAAATAAACGTTTAGGGCTCGCCGGACTTATTTTGTAGTTGGGTAGGAGGCCTGCCTTAGCCAAGAGCACCTTATTTGTATCACTAGGTTTTCGGGCACAAAATAATTTGAGCTAGGAAAGTCGTAGAGCAATAATGTTTGTTATATCGTGTTGCGGAGAACTAGTTATATAAAAATTATATGCTTGGGGTGAGGCAATCGTACAATTCCGGCAACGATGGTGCTCCCACCAGAACACCTTAGGATAATATTCTTGTGTTTGTGTGGTGAGGGGGAAACCAACAGACAGCCTTATGCAGAAACCGCTTCCGGTTTGATTGATTGATTGATTCATCCTTAAGATGCTGCTTAGTGTTGTGCGTTGGCCGGTGCGGCCAATGTCTGCCCATTGACGCCATTGGCCGATGGCCGGCCAACGGACAAGGTTGGCCGTTGACCGCTGGTTGGCCAATGGCCGACTGCTGGCTAAGCTCAAATTTACTGCGTTTACTTAAATTATGCGTTAACTGTGTTGCAGAATTTAATTTTGCTGCATAATATCGCGGACATATTGCATTATAATCATTACATTAGATACATTACTACAGATTTTCAGTTTACCTACATAAGATATTAACACTTAGCTCCAACTTTGCAATACGTCCGAACTCATTTATAGGAGTTACAATTATTTTTCAATAAAATTTGCTAATTGCATGCAAATTTTAATTGTGCTAACAACTTAGTTTTTAAATTTGTCTAGTGGTTAACGTCTCATCAATTCATTGTAGTCCTCCAGCAATATTAAAACAGAATTATAGCGGATTGGAGCTAAACGTTTGGAAAAACCATTTTGAATAAAGTTTAATTAAGTTGAAGTATAATTAAGCACGGTAGACGAATAAAATTAGTAAATTCCATTATCCAGCGTTGGCAAATAGCTAAACAACAGCCAATGGCTTACAAACATCCAGCGGCCAACGGCAACCTTGTCCGTTGGCCATTGGCCGTTGGCCGGCCAACGGCCAATGGCCGGCCAACAGCCAACGGCCAATTGGCTGGCCAACTTCAAACTCTGGTCAAGCCAAGCCAACCAAGGAAGATTTCGGCCAATCCCAACACTAATGCTGGTTCGAGTTCGTGTATTTTTGGGTTTTAAAGCGCAATTGTCGTTGAAATTCATTCAAATTTACTACAACTACATCATTTAGCCTAGACCTCGGGTAATTGTGAAGACAATTATTCGGTGTCAGCCAATCACCCTTCCCCAATAGTCAAAATTTAAAATTGTCGTGGCTGACACTACTCCTAACCGGTGCACATCCAACTGGAGTGGGGCGTACGAAAAAAAGATTTTAGAAAAGTGGCGGCGTGAAAATTTGAGTTTTGGAGAAATTAGCTTTAATCCGCCATAACTTGCACTACGGCCATCATACATAGAGAAACTTATAGTCATTCGAATCCTCTTACCATGACCTACAACTTTGCTCTTGAGAGTAGTCTTCGGGCCTTTTCAAGAAAGGGTAGGGTAGAGTAGAGGGAGTAGAGTAGAGTTAAAACTAACTCTTCATGAAAGCACTGAGTAAATTTTAACTCTGCGTGTTTTAACTCTCTTTAACCCTGCAGGGTTAAAAGAAAAGGAGTTAAAAATGACAGAGTTAAGATTAACCCCATGGCTTCATGAATAGAGTTAATTTTAACTCTGATTAACCTGCGTGTTTTGCCTGGGGTTAAATTTCAATAGAAAATGCTCAGAAAGAATTAAACAGAGTTAAATGTAACCCTTTCGTGAAAAGGGTAGGATTAAAATTAAACCCATATCCGGCTAGCGTCAGTTTAAACTGACATTGAAATTTTCTCAGATTGCTCGACAACTGTTAGCTGCATATATAATTAATCTTTTTATATAGGCTTGTCAGCTATTAATTGTGCTTCATAATTAGTGAGATCAATCCCAAGTTTACACTGCCGCGTTAGCTCCAGCCAATAAATTTGCTCTATTGGTCTTCATAATGGAATGTGGTTGGTTCGTCAAAGCAAAACTCGTAAAAAGTTAATAGATATTGAATATTTTTAATGCATAAAATATGCAATTATGTGTTAGTTCTCAGCTGCATAGAAGCAACTTTCTCTCACACACTCTGCATATATTTAACTCTTGCAGCCATTCTTGAAAAGGGTAGAGTTAGAGAGAGTTAATTTTAACTCTTTTCAAGAAACAACGCAGAGTTAAAAACTTTAACTCTATCTAACCCGCAGGGTTAAAATTAACTTGTTTACTCTTTCTTGAAAAGGATCGAGTTAATTTTAACTCTACTCTACCCTTTCTTGAAAAGGCTCTTTGTTTCCTTACGGTTTAACAAATAACAGCGAAAATTGATTTTCGAGGTCCAAAACTGGCAATTTTTCGAAAAATCAAATATTGCAAGATTTCGACAGTTTCAACAGCGCTGGTCCGTCGGTTAAGTATTGCCCTTATTTGTAGTCCTAAAGTACATGTTATGCCCAACGGAGAGCTCTCTGCAGCATCTGTGCCTACGCACAGCAACGAACATATGGAATTTTGAAAATCGCAACCAGATTGTTTTTAACACGGATTTCTCTCAACTCATGCAACCAATTAGAAAACGGCTTTACACATGTATTTTTGAGACAATTGCCGAGGGCTATTTTTCATGGTTTCGCGTTTTGCCTTTCCGTTCGAGAGAAATAAGCATTCAAACTTGAAAATTTTGACGAAAATCAGACAAAATGTACATTTTCCTCAAAATCTTGAGCTTACCTGATCACTAAAAGATTTCAGAAAAAATTGCCCTCGGGAAGTAGTTTCTTTTGAAGCCTAAACTGGTCGCTTTTCTTTAGCTTTCCCACATTTCTAAAAATCCATGTTCAAAAATTGTTTTCCTGTTATCGCATGTTCAAGTCGAAGAGTTGAAGTGAGACAGGTATACCCTAGCTAGCTGTAACAAGCACATTCTAAGCTTTAAAATGATATAAAAATTATTGTTGAATTCCAAGAATCGAGCAAATTACAGTCTTTCAAAATTTACTACAAATACCCGAACCAGCACCTTAAACCCAAAATAGTGACCCTGGTTGCAGCTATGCTGGACTGGAACTAACCGCTGTAATTTTCCACTCTAAACTCCGTCTCACCAAACGTAGAGATTGCTTTTGCAGGCTACCCATGTAGCTGTTGGCAACATTTTGCTACCAAACGGGGGAACAATCGCGTATTCTGGTCGGTTTATTGCGTTTGCTCTTCAAGTAGAAGATTTAGCAGCTTCCTGCTCATAAGTTTATTAGAACGAGAAATATCCTTTCTGACTAATATATAAAGCACGAGCGGCTAATAAAAATGATACTAATGAATACCTAATGAATGCAGCTATCATCCTACTATTGTTATGAAACCCTTTTGTCTATTATTAGAAAAATATACATTATCCAGAGGTGGTCTACGAATGTCATCATAAGGTTTTGACTCAAACTCTAGTCTAGTTTTTTGTGTTTCTCCAGTGTTGTGCTTCCCATTAATTTGGAGTCCATGTGTAAGCTCATGTGCTTTGTGCCTTTTGTGCTTTTGTGTAACCTGATTTATGAAAGCAGTTGTTACAAGGAGATCTTTTGTGCCTCCTGATTTATGATCATACCTATGAGCTGATTATATTGGTGAGTCTTTACCTGAGCTTTTAATTTGTGCAATTATTTCACATGGTTGCATTGCAATTGTATATATATATATATATATATATATATATATATATATATATATATATATATATATATATATATATATATATATATATATATATATATATATATATATATATATATATATATATATATATATATATATATATATATATATATATATATATATATATATATATATATATATATATATATATATATATATATATATATATATATATATATATATATATATATATGTATATACATATATGTCGTGCGTAAAAAGTAGCATTTTGCGTAATTCTAGAATTACGCAAAGATTTTTGCGTAATTCTAGAATTACGCAAATGTCTTGCGTAAATCTAGATTTCCTACGCAAATGCCTTGCGTGAATGTTGAAATAATTGCACAATTTCCCTTTCATTGTCGAACTCGAAACTACTTTAAAATATAAATAGTGCACTTGCGATTTGATTCATCAAACTACTAGAGAAACTGCTACTTGTTAACTACTCACAACACTTGCAATGGAAGACACTAGTTCGATAAAAGTTTTTTGACAAAATCGAACAGTCAGTGCATAAAGGGTCCTACACGTTGATGACAGGTGATCAACTGAGTCAACTGATCGTGGAAACGGAAAATGCCAAAGCCGCAACAACAAAAACTCCAAAAGCTATTCGACGATTGAAACGATATTATATTATATATTAAGCTTAATAACTTAAGCAACCATCTTCTATGACTCTAGATTTACGCGTAAGGTTTTCGTAATTCTAGAATATGTAAATATAAGTGTGTTCTAGCTTTATTTTTGTTGCGTTTCTAGAATTATGTAAATATATTTGTAATTTTAAAAGTCTGACCAAAAAATGTGGAAAGTGAATACTTACGATATCTTAAAATGTCTAAAGATATCCGTTATAAATTATATTTTTGGAACCTGAATCATGATATCTTTCTTCTTGGAAAAAAATTTTTTTTGAAATTTCTCAGAGATTTTAGCGGGTGCCGCTTTTAGATGTCCAGAAGGATCAGTAAATGCTACAAACCACGATTTTTCAGGAAAATTTAGTCTCAGTCAAATGACCTACACACCAAATTTCAGCTTTGTTGGTTGAAAATTGCGTGAGTTATTCCATTTTTTAGATTTTCAAAATCCTTTGATCTTTTCGCCGCTTTTTCGACTTTACCGGTTGTTACCGCCACTCGCTCAAAGAAAAAATTTTTTGATTGATTTTCAGGACCGCCTGGGTGTTCACATTCCGATATGTGTGGTATTTCAAAGTTTTGAAGTCGATTTTTTTCGAAAAATTGTCGATTTTTGACCCAAAATTCCGGCAAAGCGAATCCACCAAAAGTGAATAAAAATAATATAAATTATAAAGTTCATTATATTTCAATCCAACGACACAAGTTTTAAAGTTGGCGACCATATTGTGCCAGCAATGACCCCATTTCTTTATTTCAAGCTGGTTTTTGGCTTCCTTTGATGTTGCCAGCCGATTTACCTGAACCAGCGTAAACTAGCAAAAACCAGCTTGAAATAAGGGAAATGTTTAAAAATTCATTGCTGGGGTAATTATAAGTCGTGGCCGCCGAAAACTTTGGTATCGTTGATTCAGCTCATAATGAACTTTATGATTATACATTTTTGTTCACTTTTGCTGGATTCGCTTTGCCGACTTTAAATAAAAAGTATTTTCGGAAAAATCGACTTTCAGATTTTGAATAATTAATGGATATCAGATGAAAGCGGACACCCAGGCGGTCCTGAAAATCAACCAAAAAATTTTTTTTCGTTGAGCGAGGAAAGAGTAACAACCACTCAAAGTCGAAAAAGCTGTGGAAAAGATCAAAGGATTTTGAAAATCTAAAAAATGGAATAACTCACTTTTACCAACCAACAAAGTTGAAATTTGGTGTGTAGGATATTCGGCAGGGGAAAATTTTCCTGAAAAAAATCGTGGTTGTAGCATTTACCAATCCTTCTGGACATATAAAAGCGGCACCCTTGAAATCTTCACGGGAAATTTCAAAACTTTTTTCACAGGAAGAAAGATCTCATCATTCCGGTTCAGAAAATATATAATTTATGGCAGTTATCTTGAAGCGTTTACGAGATATAAAGCAAACAATTTCGCTTTCTACATTTTTTGGTCAGACTTTAGATTTACGCAAGGCGTTTGCGTAATTCTGGAATTACGCAAAAATGTTTGCGTAAATCTAGACTTACGCAAAAACTACTTTTACGCACGACATATATATATATATGAACGATAACATCAGAATTTCTGAAAATGTCAGGAGAAAAATTATCATGAAACTACAATTATTTTACAGTTTTCCTGAAATTTGCAGCAATTCTTTAGAATTCCGTTTCATGTTTCAGAAAACTGTGGAAATGACGGTTTTTAGTCTTTCAAACGTTTTGAATTTCCCTACCTAGTGTTTAAGGTTTTAGTATCATTACGTAGTTTTGATCGGTTCATAAAAAGGTGAATTCCTTGCAAGAGTTTCTTCTTCTTGGAGGAATTAATTTTATTTTTTATTTTCTTTTTATTTCACTACATTGGAGGAACCTTATGCAGTTTTGATACGGAGCTTGTTTAGCAAATTTAGCAAATTAGCAGAATGTTATGTGCAAATTTTAGTTAGTGCTTATTTTGACTCACGCGCTAATTGACATTTATAATGTGAATTATACATTATGTCAAATAACTTTTTGAATATTCTCTCCAAAAATTTTTGCAGGTCCGTGAAGAACTACTGCCCCTTTTGGGCCAACTTGTTATGCTTGCATTGCTTAATCCAGAGAACATAATATAAGAGTATGCCATCAGGTACACTCTCGGTTATCAGAGCAAAAACTATGCTCTGCTCGCTAACAAGGCTCCACCCCCTCCCAAAATTGGACCCCAGCGAAGATTTGGGAATTACTACCCTGCCATGTTTGTGTTCTAAAAAGCTGCTCAGAGTAGGCACAAAACAAAAGCATGTACAGCTTTGGAGCTTTAACACACTAAGCATAGAGCGAGTGAGGGCGTACCTCGGTCGGCCATGTGGCAAAGGGGCTGGAATGAGTTGGAAGACAGGGGTCCTAATTGCTACACAGAGGCAGACGTCGAGAAGATGAAATCTTACCTCTTAGGTCTAAAGATTAAGTTAGCCTAGTGTTGGTCTTAACCTAATCTGGATGCCATCCGTCTTTAGGGTGCGTGAGTCCAACTAGCTTCCCTAATTTAAGAAATCCAGAGTATGCTGCCTTCAGAAACTGTAACTGTATTTCCTACTCAGCAGAGATGTCTTTTTGATTATATCAACTAAAATACTCAAGACAAACTATATATACAATTTATTGATGACAGAGAAATATTAGAGAGCTCATATACAGAATTTATAAGATGAACTACAGTAAAAATCAAGGAAATTACAGAAGTAGATAGATAATAGACACCTGTTTACTAGCCTAAAGGGTGTTCTTAAGATGCTTCGCTAGTTTCAATCACAGTCCGCTAAGACGACACTTAAAGGTAATCTTAATTTGAATTTGATTTTTAAAATCTATGTCTTTAGTCTTTAGTTATTCACAGTCACTGGCCTGTTGGGGAAATGATGAACCTATGAGTAATCTATGCTGTTTGCCATGCGTGCCTCAAGGTTAGTAAATGCACAAATCCACCCGTCCCAACTTTGACTCTTTTAGAGGGCTTTTGGAAAGCTGCAGTGAAATATTTCTAATAACGCATTTTTCAATTAACAGAGAAACAGCACAGTTAGAAAACAAATTTTGGATACAGTCTGAAAAGTTAATATTGTAGCCGTAGGCTGAAGGCCTAGGAAACACAACCTCTTCAAGTACCTCAGAGGGCAAACCCAGGGGGCTCTCACAGTTACGAGGTATCAGGAAGAAAATGTCCGAACCGGACCTAACCAAAACCAATCCAGATAGGAGAAGAGACATGGCAGGTACGGGATTACGGAACTAAGGAAAGAGCCAGGGTGAATTCGAAGAAGCACTCACACCGGAGAGACACAGCCGAAACAGAACCAAGGAGAGGACCAAGCTGGAGGACATCATCCTAGATGTAGCAAGGAGCAGAGCGGCCGGGATCAGAGGTTTGCGGCAAGGACCAAAAGAGACAGAGCAAAGAGGCAGAATCGCGAAGAAGCCGGAATCAGAGGATTA
>JASAND010030775.1:0-58693 GCA_030248195.1 Trissonchulus latispiculum
CCACCCCACCACAGCACTCTACAGAAACTTTGAGCATGCAGTTCTATGACAAAGTTGCTCAGCCTGCTTAGGGCTTTCATTTGGCACCAGATTTGACCACTTTTGAAAAATTTCATTTTTGACCCCATGACTTCCCACCGACCTGACCCTCCAGATGGCAAAGTGGAACCAGCACAGCAAGATGGGTGGGCCTAGACGGCAAAACGGATGCCAGCAATGAGCTGGGCGCACCAGAAAACCCCTATACACAACTGTTTTGTCGGGCTATGCACAGTCCTATATAGTGTTCCCGGAAGTTGGTACCGACCGAACCCTCCAGACGGCAAAGTGGAACCAGCACAGCTAGATGGGTGGGTCAGACGGCAAAACGGACACCGGGAATGAGCTGGGCGCACCAGAAAACCCCTATAGCCAAAGTTTGGAGAGGCCAAGTAAAGCCTACACATGGACCTCCGGGAAGCGGTTACCGACGTGACCCTCAGACGGTCAAGTGGAACCAACCCAGCAACTTGGGTTACTCGAGCCGCCAAAACTGATAGGCGGGAATCGATTCTCCGTCCCAGAAAACCTTTGTATGCAAAATTTGAGCCACCCATGTAGCAAAATAAGCCCGAAAATTTAAGTTCAAAGTTCAAACCCAAAATTCACCAAATTTGGCCGAGCCCAGTATCGAAAAATTTACGCAAGGAGACGGAAAATCATATAGCATTTGAACGACCCCGATATGTGTACTGTTTAACCATATAGTCAGTATTACCCCATATATAGCCCAATCTGACTTATTAAGGCGCCTTTGAAGCATACTTTTTGGCCATTTTAGCGTTTTGGCCGACTTTGGCCCCCAGCCAAAAATTTTTTCCAAAGCTCCGGGAGGCATAAAAACTAGCTTATTTTCTTATTTTTGATTTGTACCACAAGAATATATATGGGTTTCATAGGCAAAAATTTTTCTATCTGTAGTTATTCAAGCTACAAACCCCCTTATGAGACATCAAAAAGCGAGAAACCGGAAAAAAAACACATCACTCTCGTAAGCGATTTTTGGCATAACTTTTAACGGAAAGTGGTACGGGGATGAAACTTCGCACACATACTAAACTCGACACGTACAATTTTTTGCGCACATAATCTGCGCAGGATCTGCGCAGGAATCTGCGCAGCTTCTGCCGCAGCCTTGTTTTACACGGTCATTCGACCATTTTCACTCATATTAAGTTCTTGACATTTGGAACCAGCACAGCAAGATGGGTGGGTCAGACGGCAAAACGGAGGCCTGGAATAAGCTGGGCGCACCAGAAAATCCCCTATAGACAATGTTTTGAGAGGATATGTACTTTCCTAAATTCAGTTCCCTTAAGTCGGTAGCGACCGGTCCCTCCATAAGGCAAAGTGGAACCAGCACAGCAAGATGGGTGGGTCAGACGGCAAAACGGACACCGGGAATGAGCTGGGCGCACCAGAAAACCCCTATAGACAAAGTTTGGAGAGGCTTTGTAAAGCCTACTATGGACCTCCGGGAAGCGGTTACCGACCTGACCCCTCAGACGGTCAAGTCAAGTCAAACTTTACGGGGCATGGCTGATTACATTTTTGATTGCAACTTCAGTCATGGGCGTGATGGAAGCCTCTAGTCCTTAAATTATGCTGCCGAGCTTGCGGGTAACTACATACCGATTACTCTGCCCTGACTACCCTGTTTCGTGCCCCTTGGTAGAGCCCCTGTTCATAATCATCTCGTAAAAACAAGAACAAAAAGTGCTCCTTCGTCGCATGTAAAATACATATGAGTCTTCGTAGGCAGGTTGTACATAAACAAAAAACTAGCCTGTGAAATACATATAGAGTTCCGTAGGGGTTGTAAATTAAGGAAAACAAGCTTTCAAAACCGCTTAACATGAGGCCCTGTCCTACAACAAGAGGCTCATTGGCGTATGTCATAATACCACTAATTTGCAGATTTACTTTTATATAAATACATACTGCATAAAGCTTTTCATTACAAATTATCCTTCATATATATAATGTTGATCAGTCATTAATGCTCAATACGGTACGCCATGAGGCGCCTTGACTCACAGCCAAGTGGGAACGCATTCTGAAAATTTCATTTTTGACTGAAAAATTTTTTTTGTCCCCACTCCCACCCCACCACAGTTTTCTACAGCCACCCTGATTACGTAGTTTCCTCGCATGACTAAAGCGTCTCTCAGCTCACCCAGGGCTTTCAGTTTTGTACCAAATTTGATCACTTTGAAAAATTTCATTTTTGACCGAAAATCGCCTAAGTCCCCACCCCACCCCACCTCACAGTACCCCGGCAGCCAGTTTGAGCATGCGTTTCTATGGGGGATGTTGCTCAGCTCGCTTAGGGCTTTCTATTTGGTACCAAATTTGACCACTTTGAAAAATTTCATTTTTGACCGAAAATCGCCTGAGTCCCCACCCCACCACAGCACTTCTGGAGCCAATTTGAGTACGCAGTTCTATGACAAAGTTGCTCAGCTCGCTTAGGGAGTCTTCATTTGGTACCAAGATGTTTTTTCTTCTGAAAATTTTATTCATTGGACTGAAATTTGCCTGTGTCCTCACCTCACTCATTTTTAAAAAAAAAAAAAAAAAAAATAGGGGGGGGGGGGGGGGGGGGGGGGGGGGGGGGGGGGGGGGGGGGGGGGGGGGGGGGGGGGGGGGGGGGGGGGCGGCGGGGGGGGGGGGGGGGGGGGGGGGGGGGGGGGGGGGGGGGGGGGTGGGGGTGGGGGGGGGGGGGGGGGGGGGGTGTCGGGGTCAGACGGCTTGCAACTTTTTCCACTTACGAGCTGAAGTGCACACAGAGTGCCCCTGTAAGCAATGCTTTGATGAGCTAGTTATACCAGTTCTTGCTACAGGTCACGGGGGGGGGTAGGGATCGAATCTCTTGAATGCAAAGGTGTATCAGCATGGCAAGGTTTTTAAACCAGAGGTCAAAAAAGACGGTGGGAATGAGCTGGGCGTTTCTGGTCTCCCAGTAGACAAAGTTTGGGGAGGTCAGGTCAAAACCCCCTTTTTTTTTTTTTAAAAAATCACCTGGGAGGGTACAAGGGAACCAACAGGGGGGGGGGGGGGCTGGGGCAGCCAAGGCGATTAGCGGAATCGACTGTCCCGTCTCTACAAAAGGGGGGCATACAAAACTTTTTTTTTTGATGTAGAAAAATAAGCGTTTTATCTTGGCTCAAAGCTCATAAAGGAGTTCTCAAAATTGGGCTTAGGCCTGTCGCGAAAAAAGGGGCAGAGAGACGGGAAAATAATATGGTATTTGAAATGACCCCGATATAAAAAAAAAGGGTCCATATAAACCGTATTAATTTCATATGTATCCCCCCCTAATTTCTACAGATATTTTTGAAGCAGAATTTTTGGAAGTGGGTTTACGGTTTTGAGGAACTTTTCTTAATCGCCAAAAGGTTTTTCGGCCCCGGGGGAAGGGGGGGGGGGGGGGATGTTCAGAGCTTAAATTTGCATTACAAGAAGAGGGGTGGGTTTTCATAATATAAAAATCTTTCTACCTCGTGGTTATTCAGAGTTAAAACCCCCTTATGAGACATCTAAAGCGAGAAACCGGAAAAAAACATCACCTCGTGAGCGATTTTTGGCATAACTTTTTTAATGGAAAAGTGGTACGGGGATGCTTCCTCGCATCACAGGGTAAACTCGACACATTTTTTTGGGTGCGCACAGGTTTTTGGCAGGAGCAAGTAGGAAGGTGCAAAGCTTCTGCGCAGCCTTGTTTTACACGGTCATTCGACCATTTTCACTCATATTGGGTTCTTGACATTTGGAACCAGCACAGCAAGATACGGGGCCCGACGGCAAAACGGATGAATAAGCTGGGCGCACCAGAAAACCCCCATAGACAATGTTTTGGAGAGGCTATGTACAGTCCTATATGATGCTCCCCGGAAGTCGGTACCGACCGGACCCTCCAGAAGGCAAAGTGGAACCAGCACAGCAAGATGGGTGGGTCAGACGGCAAAACGGACACCGGGAATGAGCTGGGCGCACCAGAAAACCCTCTATAGACAAAGTTTGAGAGGCTTTGTAAAGCCTACTATGGACCTCCGGAAGCGGTTTCGACCTCTGACCTCCTCAGACGGTCAAGTCAAGCCTAAACTCTACAGGGCATGGCTGATTACATTTTTGATTGCAACTTTCAGTCATGGGCGTGATTGCCTCTAGTCTTCTTAAATTATAAAGCGCACTGGCGGAGCTTGCGGGTAACTGCTTGCTCTAGATTTCACTCTGCCCGACTACCCTGTTTTTTGGCCCTTGGTAGAGCCCCTGTTCATAATCATCTCGTAAAAACAAGAACAAAAAGTCCTCTCGTTCTAGAATGTAAAATACATATGAGTCTTCGTAGGCAGGTTGTACATAAACAAAAACTAGCCTGTGAAATACATATGAGTTCCGTAGGAGGTTGTAAATTAAGGAAAACAAGTTGCAACCGCTTGGCACGCAGGAGCCTGTCCTAAAACGAGGCTCATATTGGCGTATGTCATAATACCACTAATTTGCAGATTTACTCCTTTATATAAATACATACTGCATAAAGCTTTTCATTACAGTAAATTATCCTTCATATATATAATGTTGACGAATATTAATGCTCAATACGGTGACGCCATGAGGCGCCTGACCTCACAGCCAAGTGGGAACGCATTCTGAAAAATTTCATTTTGACTGAAAATCAAAGTCCCCACCCCACCCCCAGCATAGCACTCTACAGCCACTTTGAGCATGCAGTTCTATGACAAAAGTTGCTCAGCTCGCTCAGGGCTTTCTATTTGGTACCAAATTTGACTATTTTTGAAAAATTTCAGTTTTTGACCGAAAATTTCCCAATTTTCACTTTCGTTCACAGAATTTCAGCCAGCTTGGAGCATGCGTTATGACAAAAGCGTTCAGCCGTTTAGGGCTCGTCAAATTTGAGACCAAATGAAAGCCCTGAGCGAGCTGAGCAACTTTTGTCATAGAACTGCATGCTCCAAAGTGGCTGTAGAGTGCTGTGCTGGGGTGGGGTGGGGACTTAGGCGATTTTCGGTCAAAAATGAAATTTTTCAGAATGCGTTCCCACTTGGCTGTGAGTCAGAGCGCCTCATGGCGTACCGTATTGAGCATTAATGACTGATCAACATTATATATATGAAGGATAATTTGTAATGAAAAGCTTTATGCAGTATGTATTTATATAAAAGTAAATCTGCAAATTAGTGGTATTATGACATACGCCAATATGAGCCTCGTTGTAGGACAGGCTCATATGTTAAGCGGTTGCAACTTGTTTTCCTTAATTTACAACCTCCCTACGGAACTCATATGTATTTCACAGGCTAGTTTTTGTTTATGTACAACCTGCCTACGAAGACTCATATGTATTTTACATGCGACGAAGGAGCACTTTTTGTTCTTGTTTTTACGAGATGATTATGGACAGGGGCTCTACCAAGGGCCAAGAAACAGGGTAGTCAGGCAAAGTAATCGGCATGTAGTTACCCGCAAGCTCGGTAGCATAATTTAAGGACTAGAGGCTTCCATCATGCCCATGACTACTGAAGTTGCAATCAAAAATATAATCAGCCATGCCCCGTAAAGTTAGACTTGACTTGACCGTCTGAGGGGTCAGGTCGGTAACCGCTTCCCGGAGGTCCATAGTAGGCTTTACAAAGCCTCTCCAAACTTTGTCTATAGGGGTTTTCTGGTGCGCCCAGCTCATTCCCGGTGTCCGTTTTTGCCGTCTGACCCACCCATCTTGCTGTGCTGGTTCCACTTTGCCTTCTGGAGGGTCCGGTCGGTACCGACTTCCAGGAACATCATATAGGACTGTACATAGCCTCTCAAAACATTGTCTATAGGGGTTTTCTGGTGCGCCCAGCTTATTCCTGGCATCCGTTTTGCCGTCTGACCCACCCATCTTGCTGTGCTGGTTCCAAATGTCAAGAACTTAATATGAGTGAAAATGGTCGAATGACCGTGTAAAACAAGGCTGCGCAGAAGCTGCGCAGATTCCTGCGCAGATCCTGCGCAGATTATGTGCGCAAAAAATTGTACGTGTCGAGTTTAGTATGTGTGCGAAGTTTCATCCCCGTACCACTTTCCATTAAAAAGTTATGCCAAAAATCGCTTACGAGAGTGATGTTTTTTTTCCGGTTTCTCGCTTTTGATGTCTCATAAGGGGGTTTTGTAGCTTGAATAACTACAGATAGAAAAATTTTTGCCTATGAAACCCATATATATTCTTGTAGTACAAATCAAAAATAAGAAAATAAGCTAGTTTTTATGCCTCCCGGAGCCGGAAAAAATTTTTGGCTGGGGGCCAAAGTCGGCCAAAACGCTAAAATGGCCAAAAAGTATGCTTCAAAGGCGCCTTAATAAGTCAGATTGGGCTATATATGGGGTAATACTGACTATATGGTTAAACAGTACACATATCGGGGTCGTTCAAATGCTATATGATTTTCCGTCTCCTTGCGTAATTTTTCGGTACTGGCCGGCCAAATTTGGTGAATTTTGGGTTGAACTTTGAACTTAAATTTTTCGCTTATTTTGCTACATGGGTGGCTCAAATTTTGCATACAAAGGTTTTCTGGGACGGAGAATCGATTCCCGCTATCAGTTTTGCTGCCCGAGTAACCCAAGTTGCTGGGTTGGTTCCACTTGACCGTCTGAGGGGTCAGGTCGGTAACCGCTTCCCGGAGGTCCATAGTAGGCTTTACTTGGCCTCTCCAAACTTTGTCTATAGGGGTTTTCTGGTGCGCCCAGCTCATTCCCGGTGTCCGTTTTGCCGTCTGACCCACCCATCTAGCTGTGCTGGTTCCACTTTGCCGTCTGGAGGGTCCGGTCGGTACCAACTTCCGGGAACACTATATAGGACTGTACATAGCCCGACAAAACATTGTGTATAGGGGTTTTCTGGTGCGCCCAGCTCATTGCTGGCATCCGTTTTGCCGTCTGACCCACCCATCTTGCTGTGCTGGTTCCACTTTGCCATCTGGAGGGTCAGGTCGGTGGGAGGTCATGGGGTCAAAAATGAAATTTTTCAAAAGTGGTCAAATCTGGTACCAAATGAAAGCCCTAAGCGAGCTGAGCAACTTTTGTCATAGAACCGCATGCTCAAACTGGCTGTAGAGTGCTGTGGTGGGGTGGGGTGGGGACTTAGGCGATTTTCGGTCAAAAATGAAATTTTTCAAAAGTGGTCAAATCTGGTACCAAATGAAAGGTCTAAGCGAGCTGAGCAACTTTTGTCATAGAACTGCATGCTCAAAGTGGCTGTAGAGTGCTGTGGTGGGGTGGGGTGGGGACTTAGGCGATTTTCGGTCAAAAATGAAATTTTTCAAAAGTGGTCAAATTTGGTACCAAATGAAAGCCCTAAGCGAGCTGAGCAACTTTTGTCATAGAAACGCATGCTCAAACTGGCTGTAGAGTGCTGTGGTGGGGTGGGGTGGGGACTTAGGCGATTTTCGGTCAAAAATGAAATTTTTCAAAAGTGGTCAAATTTGGTACCAAATGAAAGCCCTGAGCGAGCTGAGCAACTTTTGTCATAGAACTGCATGCTCAAAGTGGCTGTAGAGTGCTGTGGTGGGGTGGGGTGGGGACTTAGGCGATTTTCGGTCAAAAATGAAATTTTTCAGAATGCGTTCCCACTTGGCTGTGAGTCAGAGCGCCTCATGGCGTACCGTATTGAGCATTAATGACTGATCAACATTATATATATGAAGGATAATTTGTAATGAAAAGCTTTATGCAGTATGTATTTATATAAAAGTAAATCTGCAAATTAGTGGTATTATGACATACGCCAATATGAGCCTCGTTGTAGGACAGGCTCATATGTTAAGCGGTTGCAACTTGTTTTCCTTAATTTACAACCTCCCTACGGAACTCATATGTATTTCACAGGCTAGTTTTTGTTTATGTACAACCTGCCTACGAAGACTCATATGTATTTTACATGCGACGAAGGAGCACTTTTTGTTCTTGTTTTTACGAGATGATTATGAACAGGGGCTCTACCAAGGGCCAAGAAACAGGGTAGTCAGGCAGAGTAATCGGCATGTAGTTACCCGCAAGCTCGGTAGCATAATTTAAGGACTAGAGGCTTCCATCACGCCCATGACTGAAGTTGCAATCAAAAATGTAATCAGCCATGCCCCGTAAAGTTTGACTTGACTTGACCGTCTGAGGGGTCAGGTCGGTAACCGCTTCCCGGAGGTCCATAGTAGGCTTTACAAAGCCTCTCCAAACTTTGTCTATAGGGGTTTTCTGGTGCGCCCAGCTCATTCCCGGTGTCCGTTTTGCCGTCTGACCCACCCATCTTGCTGTGCTGGTTCCACTTTGCCTTCTGGAGGGTCCGGTCGGTACCGACTTCCGGGAACATCATATAGGACTGTACATAGCCTCTCAAAACATTGTCTATAGGGGTTTTCTGGTGCGCCCAGCTTATTCCTGGCATCCGTTTTGCCGTCTGACCCACCCATCTTGCTGTGCTGGTTCCAAATGTCAAGAACTTAATATGAGTGAAAATGGTCGAATGACCGTGTAAAACAAGGCTGCGCAGAAGCTGCGCAGATTCCTGCGCAGATCCTGCGCAGATTATGTGCGCAAAAAATTGTACGTGTCGAGTTTAGTATGTGTGCGAAGTTTCATCCCCGTACCACTTTCCGTTAAAAAGTTATGCCAAAAATCGCTTACGAGAGTGATGTTTTTTTCCGGTTTCTCGCTTTTGATGTCTCATAAGGGGGTTTTGTAGCTTGAATAACTACAGATAGAAAAATTTTTGCCTATGAAACCCATATATATTCTTGTAGTACAAATCAAAAATAAGAAAATAAGCTAGTTTTTATGCCTCCCGGAGCCGGAAAAAATTTTTGGCTGGGGGCCAAAGTCGGCCAAAACGCTAAAATGGCCAAAAAGTATGCTTCAAAGGCGCCTTAATAAGTCAGATTGGGCTATATATGGGGTAATACTGACTATATGGTTAAACAGTACACATATCGGGGTCGTTCAAATGCTATATGATTTTCCGTCTCCTTGCGTAATTTTTCGGTACTGGCCGGCCAAATTTGGTGAATTTTGGGTTGAACTTTGAACTTAAATTTTTCGCTTATTTTGCTACATGGGTGGCTCAAATTTTGCATACAAAGGTTTTCTGGGACGGAGAATCGATTCCCGCTATCAGTTTTGCTGCCCGAGTAACCCAAGTTGCTGGGTTGGTTCCACTTGACCGTCTGAGGGGTCAGGTCGGTAACCGCTTCCCGGAGGTCCATAGTAGGCTTTACTTGGCCTCTCCAAACTTTGTCTATAGGGGTTTTCTGGTGCGCCCAGCTCATTCCCGGTGTCCGTTTTGCCGTCTGACCCACCCATCTAGCTGTGCTGGTTCCACTTTGCCGTCTGGAGGGTCCGGTCGGTACCAACTTCCGGGAACACTATATAGGACTGTACATAGCCCGACAAAACATTGTGTATAGGGGTTTTCTGGTGCGCCCAGCTCATTGCTGGCATCCGTTTTGCCGTCTGACCCACCCATCTTGCTGTGCTGGTTCCACTTTGCCATCTGGAGGGTCAGGTCGGTGGGAGGTCATGGGGTCAAAAATGAAATTTTTCAAAAGTGGTCAAATCTGGTACCAAATGAAAGCCCTAAGCGAGCTGAGCAACTTTTGTCATAGAACTGCATGCTCAAAGTTTCTGTAGAGTGCTGTGGTGGGGTGGGGTGGGGACTTAGGCGATTTTCGGTCAAAAATGAAATTTTTCAAAAGTGGTCAAATTTGGTACCAAATGAAAGCCCTAAGCGAGCTGAGCAACTTTTGTCATAGAACTGCATGCTCAAAGTGGCTGTAGAGTGCTGTGGTGGGGTGGGGTGGGGACTTAGGCGATTTTCGGTCAAAAATGAAATTTTTCAAAAGTGGTCAAATTTGGTACCAAATGAAAGCCCTGAGCGAGCTGAGCAACATTGTCATAGAACTGCATGCTCAAAGTGGTTGTGGAGTGCTGTGGTTGGCTTGCTTGCTACCGTTGAAAGATATCTATACATACCTTCATGAGCATACATATATAAAATAATAGAAAACAAGAACAAAAAGTGCTCCTTCGTCGCATGTAAAATACATATGAGTCTTCGTAGGCAGGTTGTACATAAGCAAAAACTAGCCTGTAAAATACATATGAGTTCCGTAGGGAGGTTGTAAATTAAGGAAAACAAGTTGCAACCGCTTAACATATGAGCCTGTCCTACAACGAGGCTCATATTGGCGTCACATTGCATTCCACATTAAAGCCTCATTAAAGAACCTCAGCTTCATCCACATTACGGAAAAAAGAATAGACGTCATGGCCCAGGACTGAAGTGAACTACGACTGCTCAAGCTGAACTGTACATGCAACCTGTTTCCTGAAACACTATGGCACACCTCTAATGCATTCTCGAAACACTTTCACATTATACACACGCAGAATGCGTTCCCACTTGGCTGTGAGTCAGAGCGCCTCATGGCGTACCGTATTGAGCATATGCACACTATCATAGGGGTCGCGGCAGCGACCCCTATAATATGTGTGAAAAGTGGCTGGAGACAGTGTAAAATAAGCTGCGCAGAAGCTGCGCAAAATCCTGCGCAGATCCTGCGCAGATTTCATGCGCAAATTGTAGAGCACATCGAGTTTAGTATGTCTGTGAAGTTTCAGCCCCGTATCACTTACCGTTAAAAAGTTGCGCCCCGGACCGGTTATGGCGGCGATGTTTTTTTTTTTTCCGGTTTCTCCTATTTGATGGTTGTATTGTACATAATGTTCGCCGCTTTCACGTGATCTGCAGCGGTGGGCCAACCTAAAGGGCTATGGGGTCTAGTAGTACCCTCTAAAGAATTTAAGAATCACAACTTTTTTTGCGCCGCAGCTGCGCCACAGCGCCGCAGTGGCGCCGCAAAGTCGGCTCATAGCGAAAAGTGACCATTTTTGTGGTCGTTGCTCAGGTCGAGCATTACGAGCTGGAGCTGATTTCTTTTTATATTCAGAAATTACATATATTGAACTAACTAACGGTCCAGGTTGCGTTTCTCTATCACTTCCCTAGCGACCACAGTGGCCCGTCAAAAATGGCGAAAATTCGAAAAATGAAAAATCGAAATTTCTCGCTATCTATTTAACTTTGAAAGCTCAAATCTTCCATACAATGGTTTTCTGGCACGGCGAATCGATTCCCGCAGTCAGTTTTACCGTCAGACCCACCCATCTTGCTGGACTGGTTCCACTTTGCCGTCAGGAGGGTCAAGTCGGAAACCGCTTCCTGGAGGTCCATAGTAGGCTTTACCTGGCCTCTCAAAACTTTGTCTATAGGTGTTTTCTGGTGCGCCCAGCTCATTCCCGGTGTCCTTTTTGCCGTAGGACTCTTCCATCTTGCTGTGCTGCTTCCACTTTGCCGTCTGGAGGGTCATGTCGGCAACCGCTTCCTGGAGGTCCATACTAGGCTCTACTTGGCGTCTCAAAACTTTGTCCATAGGGGTTTTCTGGTGCGCCCAGGTCATTCCCGGTATCCGTTTTGCCGTCCGACGCACCTATTTTGCTGGGCTGGTTCCACTTTGCCGTCGGGAGGGTCAAGTCGGAAACCGCTTCCTGGAGGTCCATAGTAGGCTTTACCTGGCCTCCGAAAACTTTGTCTATAGGGGTTTTCTGGTGCGCCCAGCTCATTCCCGGTATCCGTTTTGCCGTCCGACGTACCTATTTTGCTGTGCTAGTTCCACTTTGCCGTCGGGAGGGTCAGTCGGGTGGAGGGGGTCAAGTGGTCGAAATTAAAATTTTTCAAAAGTGGTCAAATTTGGTTTCAAACGAAAGCTCTAAGTGAGCTGAGCAACTTTTGTCATAGAACTGCGTACCCAAAGTGGCTGTAGAGTGCTGTGGTGGGGTGGGGTGGGGAGTTAGGCTATTTTGGGTCAAAAATAAAATTTTTCAAAAGTGGTCAAATTTGGTATCAAATGAAAGCTCTAAGTGAGCTGAGCAACTTTTGTCATAGAACTGCGTACCCAAAGTGGCTGTAGAGTGCTGTGGTGGGGTGGGGTGGGGACTTAGGCTATTTTGGGTCAAAAATAAAATTTTTCAAAAGTGGTCAAATTTGGTATCAAATGAAAGCCCTAAGTGAACTGAGCAACTTTTGACATGGAACCATCCACCAATATTTGCTGTGCCAAATAACGTCACGTGCCTATGAAACTTTTGTCTTTACTTCTTCAATCGGAATTTAAGGATATATATACCTATTTATATTTATTATATATTTAAAGGATATTTGAAGGATATATATACGGTACAGCCAACACACACACATATTATCCTCTTTTGTGCGGAGCATTTTTGTTACTTGTATATAATGACTGATCAACATTATATATATGAAGGATAATTTGTAATGAAAAGCTTTATGCAGTATGTATTTATATAAAAGTAAATCTGCAAATTATTCGTATTATGACATACGCCAATATGAGCCTCGTTGTAGGACAGGCTCATATGTTAAGCGGTTGCAACTTGTTTTCCTTAATTTACAACCTCCCTACGGAACTCATATGTATTTTACAGGCTAGTTTTTGCTTATGTACAACCTGCCTACGAAGACTCATATGTATTTTACATGCGACGAAGGAGCACTTTTTGTTCTTGGTGGTGGTCAAATTTGGTTCCAAATGAAAGCCCTAAGCGAGCTGAGCGACTTTTGTCATAGAACTGCATGCTCAAAGTGGCTGTAGAGTGCTGTGGTGGGGTGGGGTGGGGACTTAGGCGATTTTAGGTCAAAAATGAAATTTTTCAAAAGTGGTCAAATTTGGTTGGTTGGTTGGTTCTTTTTTGCGCATATATACATATGTAAAAGAATGGAAAACAAAACCAAAAATGCTCCTTCGTCGCATGTAAAATACATATGAGTACTCTCAGGCAGGTTGTACAAAAACGGAAACTAGCCTGTAAAATGCATATGAGTGGCGTTGAGGTTGTAAATTAAGGAAAACAAGTTGCAACGGCTTAACATATGAGCCTGTCCTACAACGAGGCTCATATTGGCGTCACAGTGCAGCCTTCTTAAAGATCATCAGGTCATCATATTAAGGAAAAAACGAATGAATAGACATAACATGTTAACATTGTGGCTTGAAAGAAATGGACAGAACGAAGTGAACTGCGACACCTCAAGTTGAACTGTACCTGCAAGCTGATGTTTCCCGAAACACCATGGCACCTACTATTTCCGGAAGCACTATAGTACAGTACACACCTACTGTATTCTCGGAACACTATGACACACACTACTCTCACATACGTAATGCTTTCCCCACATGGCTCTGAGTCAGAGCGCAAAGTGGCATGCCGTATAATGCGTATGCACAGTATACGTAATGTCTTAGCGGCAAGATGTGTGAAGGACAATTTTGTAATGAAAAGCTTTATATACGTGCTATTTATATGAAGGTCAAATATCGACAAATTATATTCTGACATACGCCAATATGAGCCTCGTTGTAGGACAGGCTCATATGTTAAGCCGTTGCAACTTGTTTTCCTTAATTTACAACCTCAACGCCACTCATATGCATTTTACAGGCTAGTTTCCGTTTTTGTACAACCTGCCTGAGAGTACTCATATGTATTTTACATGCGACGAAGGAGCATTTTTGGTTCTTGTATATACGTATCCCAACACTCACTCATATCAAACTGTTTTCTGCGGAGCAGTTTTGTTTTTTGTATGTATAGGTATATAGTTGACTGTGCACATACGTATACTTACTTATGAGGATGCCAAAGTAGTGTTATGTGCCTGGAAAAATAGGTTTCTCCTCTCAATTTTGTGTTGTTTTGTTTAGGAGTTTGTGACTCGCGATAACTTTGCTCGTCTGCCGTTGGAGGATCAGGTGGAACTGGCGCGCCTCTTGCCTCCCGTGGACTTCTCTCTCCACCTCCATGGGAATGAGGATACGGCCCCTTCTCGTGTTGAGTAAGACTCCTCTGACTGTCTCTTCCTTCCACTTCACTACAATTCAGAGATCTCCCCTCCAGGGGCGCACCCAGGTGAAAAGGGGGGGGGGTCGAGCCAAAAATTTTTTGCTTCCGCTAAACGGCTTACGCTGAGGGGGAGGGGGGTGGGGTGGCGACGACAGTTTTCAACAGTTCAGTGGTGCTGCAGCACAAGTGACGAAATTCGAGAACTTGAGGAATTTTGGAAATTGTAAAAAATCCGTAATAGAAACGATTTTAATAAAAGTTGAGAAATTTTTTGACATGGAAAAATTTGTAATGAATACCTTAAACGATTTGAATAAAAGCTCCGCAGGCGCAGCAAATTTGAACTAGAAAAGCGCCTCCGTCGCGAAAAGTTTCAAAAATTGAGATAGAATTGTGTCGCAGGCGCAAAAATTTTAAAAGTCGAAACAAAATAGCATCGTAGGCACAAAATGTTTTAAAATTAAAAAGAAAAACGCCGCAGGCGACGAAGAGTTTTAAAATTGAGATCTTATAGCGCCGCAGGCACGAAAAATTTTCATATTTTTTAGTTTTATGCACTGAACATAGCTCAAGTTTTGCCTTCTCCCCCGATAATTCCCGGGAGAGTCGGACAAAAAAAGGGGGGGGGGGTCGGAACCCCCCAAACCCCCTCCCCTGGGTGCGCCCATGCCCCCCTCATTAGACAAAAACAATTCAACTACACACTCTGTATTGTTTAGGTGGAAACAGGACATATGGGTGGAAGTGGAAAAGAAAGATTTGTTGCGTGTATCACGGCATTTTTATGTTTAGTGTCGTACCAGCTTAAATTATCTCATGCCTACTGATTTCACTTTTCCCGGAAAAAATAGAAAGTTCAAATCGCACAGGATGGTTTTTGTGAGATTGGCACCATATTCAATGCAACGAAATTTTCCTTCTCGTTTCGTCTTTTTTTGGCCGACTTTGGAGTAAGACTTAGTTCTTGCTTCTTAAGGCCTCATTTCTTTGGCCAATGGTTTTATAGGTCACACAATATCTTGATTAACTGTTCGTTTCTTTAAGATTGGACCGTGGTGCTTTTGCCAATGAATACTTCTATCATGCCTGCGAGGACTTCAAGGGACGAATCCTTTCTGGGGAATTGTTGCCCTCTGGATATTCTCGGGAAAAGACCCGACCCGCCTCTGCTAAATCTAGAATGGATCCTTTTAAGGTGCTTTCATTCTCCTAGTCTGTATTAATTCAATTAATTAGTTAACTAATTAATTAATTAATAAGTTTAGTGTTTTGAGTGTTTATCTTTGAGTTTAAAGAGTAAATCAAGAAGTTGGGTAGTTTTTGAGTTTGAGAACGGATTTGGTACAGTTGAAAGCAGGGACGGTTCTAGGGGTGGCGTAGGGGCGCCTCCCCGTGGCGATTCGAAGGTAGGAAAAATTAAGGAGAAAAATAGGAAAAAAGCAAAAAACAAAAAAAAATTCGCGCCTTCCGCGCGAATTTTCTAGTTTCTAACTGCATATTTATTGCGTTTATGAAGAAAAAGCTTGAAATGCATCCGATTTTTGGACAAAATTACTATTTTTGTCAACAAATATGTAGTATAATATATTTTCAAAGATTTTTCTCGGTTCTTCATAGTACCGAAGACCGATTTTTTGCAAAAACATAAAGTTTCTTGCCCCCGGTGCCGCCAGTGGTTGAAAAGGAGGAAAGGGGCGTGATTTCCTCTTCGAATTTTTATTTTATCGGCATTTCTCCTCCGTAAGTGTCAGGCAGTGTACGCGCTTTATTTACACTATTATTGTTACGTACATTAATTTTTTGCCATTCTTATTTTGTAGGCGAAATATTTTGAGGAATATTGGGGACAGAGGTATGCGCTATGTGCTTTGCCTGTATTTTTAATTTTGCCGTTTGTCCCAATTTGAATTGCGTAACAGATGATTCAACCAATTCTTGACAGTTTTATTTTTTCTTGTATAGAATGTAGTGTTACTACTCAGATCGACTACTAGTCAGCCTTCAAGGGCTTAAACGGACCGAAGTGCTGATCTCTAAATCCCTTCCCAGATTAGTTTCTGTAAAATGTCAAAGTCCAAAACGTGAATACCCAAAACAACGTTCATCTTTCTTCCACTACCGGTTTCGGGTTCTCACACCCTTCGTCAGGTGGATCCTGTCCCTTCTGCGCTGCAAGATTTCGGGAAATGGGAAGGTTGGGGACAAAGTGATTGATTGGGAGGCTGGGAGGGACCGCGATGTACATATACGTATATTGTGCGAAAGCATATTATATAGTGCGAAAGGTGAACGTTGTTTTGGGTATTCACGTTTTGGACTTTGATATTTTATTGATTCCTTTGTATCCCCTGTGGATCCGTAAATAAGCGGCTGTTTTATCGATTATCTTCCCAGACTACTTAGTTTCTGTATGAAGTGATGGGAATATACATAGGATGTTTGTTCGTTTGTTTTTTAATTTCAGATCCACTCTCCCCTCTTCCACCTCCTCCTCCTCCTCTTTGTGTTGTCCAGAGATGGTCGGATCCAGGAACCACCTGATTTCCGGCCCCCGTCCAGAAGAGCCCTCCTGTTCCCGAATTGCTCTTCTGGAGAGCGCCTCTTCCACCTCCTCTCTCATTCCTTCCCGCGCTACTCCCCCAACCTCCGTTGCAGCAACGAATTCGCAGCAGCAGCAGCAGCAGCATTCTCAGGCAACTAGTCCGGTGGCTTTAACGACGGGAGCACCGCACTTGGCGCGTCTCAAGCCCCCACACTCTGCATCTGACAGCACCTCCAAAAATAATTGTTTGCTAAAACCCCCTGAGAAAAAAGACTCTAAGGTGTCAAAAGTACCTGTGGTTGTCCCGGCTAACTCTATACGACTTCAGAAGACTGCCAAGAAACGTGGTCGTGTTATGTCAAAGAAACCTGGTAAGGCAGGCTGCTTGCTGGCACAGTTTTTTTATCAAATTTTTATAATAGTTTACGTTTTATGATGCCATTTTATCTAAAACATTGCTCCCTGCACCCTGCAGATTTTAAGTCGCAACACACGGCAGGCAGGGTAGTAAAATAGGTTTTTTCAGTGCTGCTGTTCAGTAGTGTTTCTAAATTTGCTTTCTGTTCACTAAAGGAAGATTTGGTTTGGCTTGGATCCAATTGAGTAGCTGTACTTAGTATACATAGCAGCTCCCGCATAGCGGGCGAATTTGCATAATTCACTGCAGGCTACCGTTGTTGGAGGGAATCAGCTTACTGAGCAACATTTTGGCGCTCTAACTGAAGAGGGCCTGTACGTATATTGTAATTATTGCCATGTACTCTCGTCAGTACGTATATATACGTGTTAGAAGTTGACATATAGTTTTGTATCTATAATTTAGACTCCGTGCGTCTTTTCTTTCCTATTTTAGCCTCAAAGCCCTCAGTGCCCCCCGCTGCAATCTCGGGATCAGTGGTGAAGGGAAAGGAGGTCCCTAGTCTGGTCCTTGATGGAAAAAGTGCTGACCAGAGGATCATTCCACCCTTTTCTGGGACTTCTTCTATCCCGAGTATTAAGGGGGCCACTGCCTCTCCTCCCAGTTCCAGTCAGGGGGCGACGGTAACAACGGAAGGATCTTTTTCTGTGGGAGGAGAGGGGGTAGGGATGGAGGTGGGCGGCTTCGTCTTAGTCTCTGTCCCTGGGTCTACGTCTCCAGATGATACCTCTGCCTCTACGTCGAACTGCCTGGAGCGAAGGTGTCCTCCCCTGGCCACCTCAGAGGGAAGCCTGGAGTCCTCCAAATGGTCCGGGAGGCTCTCTGGCGCCGCTTCATGCTCCAATCTTTTGGTCCCCTCCCCGTCCTCCTCCTACAACACCACCATATCTTCTTCTTCTTCTTCTTCTTCTTCGGGTTGTCCGTCGGAACCGGTTGTCACCTCTGGTCATTTTTCCAGGTCGAATCATTCGCTCAGCTCTAGTCAGGTCAGTTCTTTCTCTCACATCTCCTCATCTGCTAGTAGAACTGAACCAAATTAGATAAAAATTATACTAAAACTATGTACGCATGTCCCCCAAAAGGAATCACCATTTTGCCTAACGTAATATGCAGGCTTCAGCTTTGAGATGACATTTTTCGACGCGATTTGAATTAAGTAAGAATTGCGTTTTTAATTATAAAACTAGTGTTTGGTTGGACAGTGAAACATATAGAAATCGCTACGTACGTCGTCGGAGAAACTATCCCAAAGTGGACCCACACTCCCACCCAGGGGGAGGGGTTGGGGGTTCCGAACCCCCTCCCCTTTGTTCGACCCTCCCCCGGGAATTTTAGGGGAGAAAGCACAAATTGGGCTATTTTCAGTGCATAAAATTAAAAATTGTGAAAAGTTTTCTCGCCTGCGGCTCTTTCTTTCTCGATTTTTAGATTTCTTCGCCTGCAGCGCCTATTAGGCTCAATTTCTGTCAGTCGCTCGCGCCTGCGACGCTTTTGTATTATGAGTTTTAAATATTTCTCGACTGTGGAGCTTTTCTGGCTCAATTTCTTTAAATTTGTTGCGTTTCTTACGCCATTATCTATTATAGTAGAGTATGCATAATTTCGAACAATTCTCAACTTTTATTTCAATCTTTTTAAAGGTTTCCGTTGTGGGTTTTTCTTAATTTTAAAACTTTCTCAACTTCTGGGGTGCTTCGGCCCCCCAGACCCCCCGCTTGCAGAAACCGCTGTTTCGAAATCTTGTCACCCGTGCTGCCTCACAGAAACTTTTGTTTAAAATTGTTGTCCCCCTGCTGGCGAAAGGGCATCTGGCGAAGACAAAAAATTTTGTCAGGCTCGACCCCCCCCCTTCAAAATCCTGAGTGCGCCCCAGCCCACCCCTTAACTTGTTGTCTATGTTTATTGTAGGGATCTGGTGCTAGGACAGCCCCGGAAAGTATCCTACTCTCTGCGGGTGGCGGCGGATGGAAGTCTAGATCGTCATCGGTTGTACAAGGAAACTGGAATTCCAATAACAGAAGCAGCAACAGCAACACAGGTGGTCCAGAAATCTCCGTTGTAGGTTCCTCCTCCTCCTCCTCTTACAAATTCCAGTCCCTGTCACAAGCGCCTAAGACGGGTGGGCTCTCCTCTCAGAGCCTGGTAGAGCCGCTTCTCCCTCTACCGAGACGTAGTGGTCGACAGCGGAAACCCCGGCGAGATCTGAGTGAGAAAGACTTTGTCCTGGGTCCGGAGTCGAGCACCACGGGAGGAAAAAGCAACCTCGTTCCGATGTCGAAAGAGGGGCCTTCTATCCCCTATGTCTCCCTATCCTCCTCGAGTCCAGAAAAAAGAGGAGTAGGGACTGGGTCCCTCACTTCAGAATGGGACTCTGAGAGGGGGGAGACGATGGAGATGATATCCTTTCATCGTGGACCCCTGAGAGAGACAGTGGGTCAGATTCTGGTGGAGGGTGGTGGAGGGGAAGGTGGGCCCTTGGCTCTCCTCCGGACTCCCCGCTTTCCGGGCGCCAAGGACGACCTCTCTCTCGTCACTCACTCCTCGGCGCGTCCCTATCATCACTCCTCTGACAGTTTGGTGGATCTTGGACTCGTCGGCTCGTCGGGGGACTCACGTGGAGGAGCCCCTCTGTGGACTCCAGGAGAGACTTTGGAACCGCCACTTTTAAAGGTATATAACGTAAACTTGTCCTAACATGATCTGGGCTTATTCTAGGGATTTTCCTGGGGGGGGGGGCTCTCCCCCACAGTCCGAGGGGCAAGGAATTTGGGGGGTGGGTGGGACGAAAAATTTTCTAATCATTTGCTAAAAATAGCGCTATTTTTCTCGCATACATTGCATGTAAATGTTGATTTTAATCGCAAAAATAGGCAGATTTAATAATAACAAAGGCAAAAATCTAGTAAAAAATTTCAAAAAATTTCTTAGTATATTTTGGGGGCCCTCCCCCACTAGAATAAGCCCAGCATTACTATACTGTTAATAATGATGCGCAGCTAATAAGAAAAATATCGATGGCACCTTCGTCTGTATGTTACGGTTTTTTTGGTAATGAGAAGCTACAGAAGAAAGAGATTGTTGTACAGAGATCACTTCCAAAGAATGGTCATTGAAACTATGTGGTGCTGGGCTCTTCTGATTTTTCCTTTAGTGCTAACGCAAACATATTGGTAGTACTTCAGGGTATTTTTAGGGTTTTTCCGGAGGGGGGGCGGGCTATTGCTATTTTTTGGCGTATTTTGCAGGTAGAAACGTAAAAATGTTCTCAAAGATGCCTAGATTTAAACTAAAAATAGCCATTTGTATGAAAAAATTTCCGACGAAACCGGAAATTTTTGAAAATTTGCACATTTTTACTCATTAAGGGGGGGGGGTCAATTTCGGGGTAGGATTCGCCTCCTCCCACCTGTAATAAAACCCTGGTACTTATTTTCTACTCTGTTTGTTGCTTTCCCGATCATAATGTCTAGCTGTCTGTATTGTTGATTACTTACAGAAACTGAAGTAAACTTGGGGGAGGGGCGAAGCATCAGAGGCGGATTCGCAAATAATAATACAAGGATCAGATACTCCAGAATTGCGGCCATTGGCTCTCTCCTGTTTCGGACTTAAGGACTTTGTCTTAACTATTTCTTTGTGCCTGTCTGTGTTGTTGTTGTTGTTGTTGTGTTTTTTCAGACGTCCTCCTTGTTACCTCAGCATCGCCGTCTGAAGCTGACCCTGCACGGGGAAATGATCTGTGATAAGGAGATCACTACTGCGGCTCCAGATGATCCACACTCGACGCCCCACCCAGCCCCCCACGACCTCTCTCCGCCTCAGCTGAAGGAAAAGAACTCACCCACCGCGGGAATTGCGGACGCCGTGGGTATGGGACTGGAAAAGTATCTATCGTCTCGATCTCCGCGTTCCCGCCCGGGCCTCCGACCCTGTCTGAGTCGTTTGGACCTGGCCCGCCTTCGAGGCACCCCTCTACTTCCTGCCGCCTCCTGCTCCCCTCCGCGCCCTAGCGGCTCGTTGAACTCTCCCAGGTCTACTGAGACGAGGAGACGGCGACGCTCTCACTCAGAGAAGGGCATCACAGCAGCAGCAGCAGCGAAAAAGAGTGGGACACTCACAAAGGCCAAACCAACGATAGGAGGGACAGGGAGTGTTAGTGGTGCTCGATTGCTTCGTAGACGAAATAGCTTGGATGGAGGTAGGATCCTCCCTCGTATCTCAAACCTACGTTTTTTTAGAACGTCTTGCCTCTTTTATGTCCTAATACGTTTTGTAATAATTTGCATCTATACTGATGCTGCCTTTACCAATGATTAGGAGTCAGAAGGGTGGTTTAGAAAATAATTGGATAAAATTTTAAATAGTTTCACTTTTTCACCGATTTTTCTCATTTTCACATTTTCTTTTCCACGTAAATACGCGAAGTAGGAGCGTTTTGCTTTTGCATAATATTGTCTCTATCGTTCTATACAACCCTTCAACTGTGACTTTGGACTTTTTCTGTTAACAGGGTATTTTTAGAGGGGGGGACGTGACCCCCCGGACATTGTCCTACCCCCCAAATGCCCCCGGAATTTTGGGCTTCCCCCTTAGTGAGGTCTACATTTTTGCAAAAATGGGCAACTTTTCAAATATTTTCTCTAATTTTGCCTAATTTTTTACAATAATACGTATATATATAGGCCAATTTGTCGACATTTTCCGACTTCGGGAATTTTTTCCTAAAAATGTGTACGTAGTTTTAGCCTAGATCAAGGCGTTTCGATTATGAGAGCTTTTCTACCTGTAAAATACACGAAAAAATAGGATTTTTGGCTCAGTTTTGCAAAAAATCTCCCCCCTCCCCGAAAATTTCTACCCCCCCTCCGGGGGAAATGCCTAAAAAATAGATACTACCAATGTTTACGTTAGCACTAAAGGAAAAATCAGATGAGCATCAGTTTCAATGACCATTCTGTGGAGTGCTCTCTGTTCAAGAATCTCTTCTTTCTGCAGCTTTTATTTACCAAACAACCGTAACATACAGACGAAGATGCCATCAATATTTTTCTTCTTAGCTACGCATCAAATTAACAGAATAGTAATGCTGGACTTATTCTAGTGAGGGTTGGCTCGTGTTTGCAATAAAATCGGTCATCGGATCTTTAATTCTTTTCATACTGAAGAACTGAGAAGAAAATTTGAGATTTTTAGGCAAAAATGGTAATTTTCTCCGAAAAATCTGATGCATTTCAAGCTTTTTCTTTATAAATGCAATAAATATGCGGTTAAAAAGTAGAAAATTCGGGCGCGAAATTTTTTGGGTTTTTCTCTCCTTAATTTTTCCTACCTTCGAATCGCGAAGGGGGGGCGGCCGCCCCCTCCCGCCCCCCCTGGATCCGTCCCTGTAGTGCTCCCTTCCCACCAAATTTTGCCCTGAAAAATTAGCTCAGAAGGCCAAATTTTCAAAATGTTTTCATCTTTGCCGGAGTTTTTTCACTCGATTTTTGCCTTCTTATTATTAATTCTAGCTTATTTTTACTAGGGGGGGGGGGAGGTGGGGGCCCCCACTCGGCGCCCTCCCCCATTCGAGGTTCCCCCCCCCATAAAAAGCCCCCCATAAATTTCGACCTCCCCCCCAAAACCCAAAAAATTGCCATTTACCATTTTTACCCTAAAATTTTCCTACTTTGCCGGATTTTTAGCGAAATTTTCATTATTTTAGCTTAAAAACACCGAAAATTAGTAATTTTTTAGCGATGTTTGGCAGGTTTTGCACAAAAAAACGTAAAAATTTGCAAAATTTTTTCAAAAATTTGCTCCCCCCATATCGCCCCCCCCCCATAAATTTTGACCTAAAAATAAGCCGGTTAATTCTGCTTTTGTGTATTCTGTATTTTGCGATGAAAATCGACTTTTACAATGTATGCTAGAAAAATAGCACTATTTTTAGCAAAATTTTAGAATCTTCTTCGCCCCATACCCCAAATTCCTTGCCCCTCGGACTGTGGGGAAGAGCCCCCCCCCCAGGAAAATCCCTAGACTAAGTCCAGATAATGTTAGGAGGAGTTTACGTTATATACCTTTAAAAGTGGCGGTTCCAAAGTCTCTCCTGCAGTCCACAGAGGGGCTCCTCCACGTGAGTCCCCCGACGAGCCGACGAGTCCAAGATCCACCAAACTGACAGAGGAGTGATGATAGGGACGCGCCGAGGAACGAGTGACAAGAGAGAGGTCGTCCTTGGCGCCCGGAAAGCGGGGAGTCCGGAGGAGAGCCAAGGGCCCACTTTCCCCTCCACCACCCTCCACCAGAATCTGACCCACTGTCTCTCTCAGGGGTCCACGATGAAAGGATATCATCTCCATCGTCTCCCCAGCCTCAGAGTCCCATTCTGAAGTGAGGGACCCAGCCCGCCATACTCCTCCTTTTTGTGGACTGGAGGAGGGTAAGGAGGCATAAGTAACAGAAGTTCCCTCTTTCGACATTGGAACGTGGTTGTTTTTTTTCTCCAGTGGGGCTCCACTCAGGACCTTTCAGTCTTTCTCACTCAGATCTCGTCGGGGCTTCCGTGCTTGACCACCCCCGAAATCGCCCCCCCCCCCCTTCCCTGGGATATTGGGCTTCCCCCTTAATGAAGTCTACATTTTTGCAAATTGATTGATTCATGGATCAAAGATTGTTTCGTAAAAATGGCTATTTTTAGCCTAAATCCAGGCATTTTTGAGAACATTTTGCGTTTCTGCCTGCATACTACACCAAAAAGTAGCAAGTTTTGGCTCATTTGCAAAAACAATCGGCCCCAAAAATCCCCCCGGGAAAAATCCCTAAAAATACCCTAGTTAAACATAGAAAAATGAAAAAGTAATTGTAATAAGGTTGTGGCAGAAATACTTTCGCTTCGATCCAGCATTACAACTTTACACGCAATATGTTAAAGACATAATGTAAAGAGCGGCTATCTGCTTAAGTGCAATTCTATCGAGTTACGGATTTTTGGTGAATGGTTTAAGGATGGTGATTCCTTTTGGGGACATCAAATTTGAACCATTATTATTGATTTACTACTTGGAGTTAAGAAGCCATTTTTATATCAAAATATAGCTTGACATTTGTTCATTTCAATGAATACAAGAAAACTAATTTTGGGTTGCTAATATTATTTACTACATTTTAGAAGGAGTTTAATTTTCCAGATTTTTGCAGACTAAAGTAATTTTTTTCGTGTGACGTCGGTTGTATCATTCGATACCTCTATCAAACAGCTGGGGGACCCTTTTTATTTATTATGAAATAGTTCGTCGTTATAGAGAAATTACCTGAAATATATGCGCAACCTGATTTCGCTTACTTTTTCTTTTTCCCCCACCCTAGAGGTCGGAGGACAAAAAATTTCTATAAAGCTTTGCTATTTTTGTGGATAGACAGTGCCGCAATTCAGGGCGAATTTTTTTCGCGCTAGGACCCCCCCTTAGGTCTGTGTACTCCTAGGATTTTGCGATTTTTGGCCCCCCGGAAAAAACTAAGTCCGAAAATTTATTAGCCACTCTACAGAGAGGAAGGCTCACAGCCAGGTGCTCATATTGGCTGTATAGTATTGCCCTAAGGTGAACATGTGACCGAAGCGACGTTTTGCTGCTAGACCTCTTGTGGCGCCCTGGCCAGGGGTCACTAGTTAACTTGTAAAAGGGGGTCTGGGCCTTCGGAGTAGGCAGCCCTATACATAAGAGCTGCTGGACTGAGGTTTCGTATTCGAATAGGAACCCCTATATGGTGAATCTAAATGGCCCATTAGTTTTGCTCTAGCACCTATCCGTGGGGCTGGGGGGCACCCTGATGGAGGTGGGCCCCTACCGTGTCGCAGGTCCAAATTTAACCTCTTCCATAGAAAGATCTGCTGCAGGTACAGCTTCCACTTTGGGCGTGTGGGGTGGGCTGCGGGAGCACTACAACATAGGCTATAGTAAGTTTCGCCCGGACCCGTGTGGCGCCCTGGCCAGGTGTCAGCTCGATTAGTGAAGGTTTGCGACTTCTATGGCTGCAGAAAGCCTCTACACAGGATTCGGCAGACTGAAAATGACGGTTTCGGCAATTTTTGAAGATTAAAGTTGACATACAAAATTTTCCACGCGGCAGAATTTCTTGCCATTTGGCGCAAATGAGTACTCCTATAGGGCCTCCTTTTATGCCAAATTACAGCCTTATAGCTCGCACCAGTAATAAAATTTTCCTTTCGTTAGCCAAAAATGTTTAAATTTTTGCCGAAACTTCAACTTTGAAGAGTAATTCCCTTAGATGCAGATAAGATACAGACGTCTAGTATTTTTCTGCAGGTAGGGCCATATGTGCCAAATCATATTGGCAAATGGCAACCTTGAAGCTAGGACCTTGCAGCCAGCAGACATTTATAATTAATTATGTTGGTAGTTGTGAAAAAAAGGGGGAGGGGGTCGGGCACATCAACGCGACGGCTGCACATGGCTGGAAGGCAGCTAAGATCTCAGTACCCGATATTTTTTGTACCACACCCACCCTTCGCCAAAAAGTAGGCCAATCGGACAAAGTCGGGGCAAGTCGATTTTAGTAGCCCCCCTTAAGTCGGCAACCTGCAAAACCCCGTTTTTGACTGCGAAAAATAGTCTTTGCAATATATACCCTTTCTCTTCTCTATTTTCATATAATATGTACAGAAAAGGCGATTCAAAAGTTTGCCAAAATCGCCATTTTTTGCAATTTTCACATTCTTTTGATAATTTCTTACCAAGAGTTCATAATTCTATTATATTTAAGAAGAAGGCTGACCCACTAGAGGGCTCCTCTTCTTGGCATTGCGTAACGGTGCTCCGACCACAATACGTGAATGTTCCCCCTTTGGGGGAGTCGACAGAACATACCCCCTCCCCGTTTGGTGGGGGGGGTAGCCAAAAAGAGGACCCCGTTTGGTTGGGGGGGGGGTTAGCCATTAGCCAATCAGATTGCAGAATCCCCCCCCCCTCCGTTTGGGGGGAGGTCTAGCAAAGGATTACGGTAGTTTTTGTTCTATTCGAAAATGGGTCCCCGGTTGGGGGGTCGCCAACAGCCAATCTGAATGAGCCAAACTTAGCCAGCTTGAGCGACCCCCCCGAACGGGGGCCTCTTTCAGCGACCCTCCCCCAAACGGGGACCACTTTTGGCTACCCCCCCCCTCCAAACGGGAACCACTTTCGACTACCCCCCCCCCCAAAGAAACGGAGGGGGGGTATACCTGTCGACCCCCCCAAACGGGGGAACATTTGCGTATTGCGGTCGGAGCACCGTTACGCAATGCCAAGAAGAGGAGCCATCTAGTGGCTCTCTCTTCTTCTTAAATATAATAGAACTATGAACTCTTGTTCTCACTCATTAGCCGATACTCACCAAACTTCGTATTGTACTATTATACTATTATAATATCTCACCAAATTTCGCATCATTATTCGATAGTCCCAGCACCCGTCTATGCAGCAGTATAGAATAAACGAACGATTCTTGCTTGCATTTCTCTGCATTATGGGCACACTTGATCATTTTTGGGTGAAAATCGATTCACTGTGCAGCTTTACCTAAGTCTGTTCATCATTAAATCATGCATTGTTAACCGCTGGCTGGCTAGCATTCGTCCGCTTGCGCACTAGAATATCGTCCTAATAAATACTTGAATGTATTAGTCAAGCCAAATATGTGCCAGCCAGCATTTTGTCTTCACGTGACCGTATTGAGTTGAGCTGTCGAAATCTTTTCGAAAATTTTCAAATTTCAACCGGGATAACTCTGTCCGTCCACAGTTTCGTTTGAAACTAGATTCGTCTGTCTTGTTTTTTTGAGAATTTTTCACTGAATTGTTTGTTTTGTTGACTCAGTGTTTTTTGAATTGAGTGTGTAGTTGTTGTTGTTGTTGTTTCAGACTCCATCTCATCCCAGGACGGCGACTGTGGTGGCGGTGGAGCGGACTTGTCGCCCAGATGCGCTCTGGAGGACTCCTCCCGTCCGACCGGAGGCAGAGAATCGGAGCAGCGTTCCACCACTTGTGTGAGTGACCCTCCCCAGGAAGTCCTCCCATCTCCAGAGGTGAGACTCCTACCTGGAGCAGAGGAAGAGGAAGAGATCAGTGGACTCTACCCTCTTCATTATGCAGAGCCTCGTCGTCTCCAGTCCCCTCCCTTTCCCATCCACCTGTCCTCTGATCCCTCCTCCTCCTCCTCCTTCTGTTGCTCTTCTGGAGGAGAGTTGCCTGATCTGGTCAGGACTGTCTCTGTGGTTCCTCCTCGGACCCTGGAAGGATCCCTGGAACCGGTTGGAACCGGTGCTGCTGCTGCTGCTGCTGCTGCTAGTCCAGACTTGGCGTTGTTGGACGAAGCCGTTCGCTCGGCCCCCGCCTCTTTCTCTGTTCCCGTCTCGCTTGACTTGCCGCCTGGACCGATTCGCCAGATGACTACTGGGAGGAAGGATGGCTCCGCTGTCTCTCTGGACGGCTCGGCGGATCCACCCAGTCCAAGGGATCCAAGTCCCAGTTCCAGTTCGAGTCCTCTGATTGGTTCCTCCTCTCCGCCCGCTTGTCCTCCTGTCCAATCCCCGCCCTTCTCTCCTCAAGTTCTGATCTAATGATCCCTCCTTCCTCCACCTCAGTATCATTACTTGGAAGGAGTGGACATCTGATTTTTGCATCTACTTTTGGAGTAATCTCTGGACTGAGCTCTGAACTTTCTCCTTTCAAATTCTGCTAGACATGCATACCGTTTTGTTAGTTGGACTAATTCTTCTCTGACGTAGCCATTACAGATAATCTATGATTGACTGTTTTATTCATTCTTTCTTTCTGTGTTTGTTTGTTTAGCTTTGAGTATTTTGATCCGGTAATCGTATTAGTTTTATGCTGTCTATAATACGTACAGTGAGTCTATACGTGTTAATCACTTAAGAACTTAATATATATTTTTGGATTTTAATTAACAGAGCATTTCATTGGTGGCTTTGTGATTTTAGCTGTATGTTAGCCAGATAGTTTTAGTTGTTCTATAGTATCACTGTTCTTTTTTGATACCATGACCAGGAAGGCAAGTGAGGTATATATAATATTGTGTGGATGTCGTCCCCCCCCCCTCCGCCTGTAAAATGTGTCTATCCCACTGAACCACCTATAAAAGAACGGAGTCCTTTGTTGTTGTAATGCAGTGGTCTGCTGTCAGCAGAAGAAAAATATCCACTAAAAAGAGTTTGATATAATATCGACCGTTCCTCCTTCCTTTCGCCCGCCTCCTTCACGGCAGGAGAAAATACCCGTAAAAAGAGGTTGATTACCCTTCTTCCCGCCCGCCTCCTTCAAGAAAACGACCTCTATCTCTTCCTTTCCTTTCAGTTCTCTCACTATATATACCTCAAGACAGTAGCGTAGGTATAAAAAATATCAGGGGGCGGTTTGGATCAAAGATCAGGGGGGGGGGTAACATTTTTTGCGTAACAATTGTATGCACACTACAGACTCTGTAAGTTTTCCTGTTAATATTAAAGTTTTCTAAGGTTCATAACCTAACTCTGTTGTGACTGAAAGCGGCATGCTAAAACCCAAAACGGGGTCTGGGGGGCGGCGCCTCCCAGAAGTTGAGAAATTTTTCAATTTCGCCATTAAAACGCTGTTGAAATATTGAATTCCTTGCATTGCATATTATCAATTCCCAAACCAAATTTTGTAGTTTAAATTTCTGTATATTTTCGACTTCTACAATCTCGTATCGCGCCGAAGGCCCGAAAAATTTAAAATAAAGTACAAATGCACTAATCTTAATTTTTGGTGCATTTCAGTACAATTTCTTTGTGTTTATGATAAGTTTAAACGCCCGTGGTTCGCGGGCTTAAAATTTTACTTCTGGGCAATTTTTTTCCAGGGGGCAAAACCGTTTCGGGGGAGGGTGCCACCCGGCCCCGCCCCCCCCCGCCTGGAGTAGCTCAGCGACCTGCTTCCCCTCCATGACAAAAGGGAAAAGGTTCATTCTAAATCCACTGCCCATCAGTCAATAGACGTATGTGTGTATGTAAAAGTCTGTATCCAATGTTGTCTGGATTTTTGTGTATACAATTTGATTTGGTTAATGCCTACTAGGGCTTTTGTTGTGGAAGTTTGGGTTTGTTATGGCCGGGCTCCGGCCTCTTGTATATTACATATACGTATGTGTTTCCCTATGTATGTAGCCATATTAATCACGTGTGTAGGTTTATTCATTTGAATTAACCTACCGCCGTGTCGTTTTAGTATTGAACATGAGTGTTCGCTATTTCAAGTCCGTTTTGTCTCACTCTCCTACTAAGGTGTTGCCTTGCCTTTTGAATTCGAATTGGAGTCAGTTAAATTTCAGTATATTGACAATTAAGATTCAAAAATTGTTTTTGTCTTGAAAATTGAATATTTTACTTCGAATCGGGTTCAAAGTGTAATCTCAATTTATATTATTTTCTCACAATCTGCAGCAGATATATACATACCTACTTCTTTATTTTATGGTTCTGCTTTTGGACTAGGAGTTTTATGTTTTTGCGGAATCGCGCTGGTTGGTGCACTTATCTGGGCGATCGGGCGGCTTTTACTTCATTTTCTGCAAATACATGGGACGTGAATTTCGTGTGAGTTGCGCTGTGTTGTGTTGTGTAATATATTTGGGGAGGAAAACTATTGGAAGAAACTAGATTTATATTCTAGTGATTTTTTGTTGGAGGCCCACACGTCCGAAGGGCAAGGTATTTCTTGGTGTGAAAATAGTTCGCTATTGTTCTAGTATATATATATATATATACGTATATATATATATATATATATATACGTATATAAACAGTGTAAAAGTTGGTTTTTATCCTAAAATAGGCAGATTTAGTGTACCATATGGCAAACACTAGGTAAAAATCCCGAGCAGTGCTTGAAAATTTGGCCCTTTTGAGCGATTTTTCTGGTTAAATATTTTTACCACAAAGGGCACCCACTGGTTGGGTGAGAGGAGGAGGGTCGCCTCCCCCCTCCCCACTGGAATAAGTTCAAGGAAATATCTTGATAAATATTCAGACTAGTCATTCTTTGGTCAAGTAGATTTGCAGTTCTCATATCAAGATTTTTGTAACTGTATTATTTAGGGCTGCTACTACTGGAACATGTATTATAATGTTTGTTTAAATGAGAGATTACGTATTTTTGAGGTTGGGGAATTTTCTTTGGTGTCTGTTAAATTATGGTGTAATTTGAGAAGTAAAGGAGGATTTTAATTAGTTGGCTTGGGTTTCGTAGCTATTCGCTAGGGCTGACATCGCCGAGGGTTTGTGCCTCTTTTTTAATTTTCCAATTTTTCTTAAACTAGGTGTATGCAGTGCAAAACTTGCTTTTGTGACTGTGGCCAGGAATTCAAACCATGACTCTGTTTCTATGAGACTCAGCTAAGTTCTTTATTATTGTATTTTCCCTATGTTTGTTCCCTCACTAAGTATCCCTGTAACTTTGCTAACTTCGTTCCACTCAAGCCATTGCGAAAACACTCGCTTTTCATTTCCCTCAGAAACCCAAATCCTATTAAAAATGTTGTGTAGCGTGGTTCAGGACCCGGTGGTGTACCTGTTTTAGTTTGATGTGGCTAGGACTAGCGTTGTTGCCAGGCCGGTTGGTACCAATTTTGCCCATTTTTGGTTCATTTTAAGTTTTTGCACTAAATGACGCATACAGTTACTCTTGGTAGTAATGTATAACGGATAATATCACGCATTGGCATAGTTCAGGCGACCAGCCGACTGTTTCTGAGCCGGCCGGCAGCTCAGATTAGCTCAACTCTGGGTCGGCCAACAACTCTATCTGGGACTACTAGATGAACTAAAAGTTTATTGTTGGAACTAGTCTATTGCCACATAGTGCTAGATCTGTTGCAAAGTAGATTAAGGTTAGAAAGAATTCCACATAGTGTAGCGTTCTGTAGAGCCTTTCACAGGTGGATAGTGTAGAAACCAGCATACTACCTTTCCTTCTTTTTGGATCGCTGTGGTACGATGACGGTGTACGTGGCCCAAGTGTAGTGTCCTACGTGAGATTTCTCCTTTGTTACTGGTTCTGTGCGCATACTTGGACAGCTAAAATGCCGGCACATCTTCAAAGTTTTGAGCATGCCGGTGCGTTGTTTGAGCTCCGGTTTGGCTGGGGTGCACCGTTAGTTCGGAGAGTTCGGACAGGCGGCAAAGCTGGGACAGCTCGGAAAGCTGGGACAGTTGGGACAGCTCGGAAAGCTGGGAAAGCTCGGAAAGCTGGGAAAGTTCAGACAGCTGGGAAAGCTCGGACAGCTGGGAAAGCTCGGAAAGCTGGGACAGCTCGGAAAGCTGGGAAAGTTGAAAATTAATTAATCTTAAATCATATGCAGATTTGTGCCATTACAAGTAGTTTGTTAAATGCAGCTTTCGAAGACGCTTTTAGAGAAATTGTTTGCACGCAAATTTGCTTGAGTGGATAATTTTGCTCGCCAAGATGATGGCTTGGCGCGCTTAAAGTTTGGGTTCTTAAAAATGGTGACCTTTGAACTACAAATGCAGGGTATGTGTCCAATGGGCTCTCGGATTGAAGCTTGTGATTTGATTCTTCTGTTCCCTGCAAAATTAGCCGCCATTTGTGTGGGGACCTCAGTTACTAGAGAAGGGTGCCGGTTTTTCGCGTCTTGTCTGCAAGGCTCTACTGAAGAACTGGTGAAGTTTGTTGGTGGCTTATGCAAAGTTTCCTGTTATTCTTGAAGATCTTCACGTCTACTCTCGCCATCAAAACTACCGCTGGCTTGGTTATTTTCGTCAAAATTTGGTGGACAAGAATGTTTCTTTCCCTGGTGAAAACGAGTCCTACTTCTCTTTTTTCGGATAAAGATTCCACCAAGATTCCTAAAAGAATTGCCTTTTCGGTTTAAAAACTGGCCGATTTTGCTTATGTTGCAAAGTGGCATTTATTGATGAAAACTGTTCTATACTAAATATCTTAATAAAAGTACCATACGAAGTCTGTTTCAAGATTTGGTGGTTTTGTAATTCTCTTTAACGCATATATAAGTAGTCCAATAGTAAAAAACTGCTTGTCGCTGACAACGATTCGATTCTGATAGATTCGATTCGATCTTACTTTTTAGATAGGACAGCATCTATACTGCAGTTTATAAATTTAGGTAGATAGTTTAAATCTACCGCCTTATTTGCTAACAAGAACTCAGTTTTAAACAATGTTCAGGAGTTATTTGGTTTGTAAGCTTTGATGTCGTCCAGCAGTGCCCCCAAAATACTTCCTTTGCCGTTCCCATAGATCTGCCGAAAACTATATTCACCTAAATGAGTTGCATATCTGAAGGACAAGCATTTTGGATGTCCTTTGTCGCAAGTTACCAAATAATCCTTCCACTGCGTTTGTACAGGTCCCACCTTTTGCTGTAAATTCTTTACTGTGGTTCACAGCTGAATAGTCGTACCCAATTTCATGCAGCTTTTTATAGATTTCAAAATCGTCGTGCTCAATTTTGCAACTTTTCCGAATTTCTTTTCCGTTTTTTCTCACCGATTATATTAGCGGCTTAAATTTGTACATTTTCTATTGAAACTTTCTAATTGAATGCATGAGTTTTGCTTGATGCTGCTTGTTTCAAAGCGTAGTACTTTGTGCTTTGTTTGTAACTTTTGATGATACCAGGGGGACCCCCCCCCAAGAAATAGTTTGGGAGCCCTGGTAAAGTTTGTTCTGGCTTTTGCTAGTGCAGTGATTTTGCGGTTGAGGAGGCCAGTAGTTAAGTTCTAATGTACAATGTAGTACCTATATATTTCAAGTAGGGCATGCTTTTCAAGGGAACGAGCGGTTTTTTCTGAGGGCCTTTTCTCGCGCGAGTTAAACGAGTTAAAATTAACTCGATCCTTTTCGCGCCAGGGTTAAAAGAGTTAAATGAGTTAATTTTAACTAGCTGGGGTTAAACGAGTTAAACGTTTTTAACTCTGTGCTCGCGCGAACAGGGGTTAAAATTAACTCGTTAAACTCTACCTGCATTCGCGCTCACATAATGGGTTAAAATCCACGGAGTTAATTTTAACTCAACCCCTTTTCGGGCGCGAGTTAAAATTAACTCCTTTAACTCTGGAGCAACTGTTTCCATTGAATTTTAACCCTCGATGCGGCACGGGGGTTAAACGAGTTAAAAATAAGGTAGGCCGACTGAAGTCACTACAGATCAACTAAACCAAAGGCGATGTTTGTAGTTAATATTTTGACTTATTTATTCTGTTAGTACAAGAGTTTTTTACAAAAACCTTTATTTTTCGGTTCAAAATAAGTAGCTGTTACTGCATTTGTAAAATAAGTAGTGTGGAATAATAACTGTATAAAATGTGTTGAAAAACGCTGCGAAACTGATCCTATGAATTACACTATGAAATGCTCGAAGCTATTCCTTTTATGGCTTTCAGTTTGGTTAGCTTTAATTGGCTGTTTCAAAACACTTCCAGGCTTGATAGGCTAGCGCTACTTCAGAGAATCGCTACCTGATTGGTTGGTGCTTACACCCTGTTAGATTATTAGTCTTCAATTCTTCATGACTGTTTCTTTCTGTTTTGGGTCTTCATACGTCCATTAATAGGCAGAATAAATATAAAGAGAAATGAACAGAATCCGTGATCATAACAATTTTTATGATGTAATGTATATACCCCTTCCTTAAATTGGTTTTAGGGATCCCTGCTCGACAACAAAGCACTATATACTAGGATTGTAAATTGTAAAAAAGTAAAAATGTTAAAAACATTTTTACAGTTATTAACAATAACAAAATTTCGGACTTATTAACAGGTTTTTTACACTTTTTAACACTAGATTTTTTCATATTTTCAACATTTTTAAACACTACTTTTTGGAATTGTTTACACTTTTCACAGACCGTTGATTGTGAAAGATAGTGTTTCAAGCATATATAGTATATACATTCAAGACAAGTTTTGTTTCAGTACGTGAAAATCACCTTACGGTGGTGTAGGACAATGTTGAGGATTTTTTGGGATTCATTTTCGATTAATAAGTTGCCTTGCCGACTGTAAGTCAGTTGCAATTGAATCTCGTGCCAGATAACCTACTGAGAGGATTGTTTCCTTTCATTGAAAATTTAGAAATCCTGCAAGATGGGTTCTTTAAGTGAACATCTCAGTCATTAAAATTTACCAAACGCCCAATTAATCCTAAGCTATAATGGAACAGTATTTCAGAATCAAAAATTTCACAGATAAATTAATTTCTGAAATCTAAAACACCAGACAATGCTCTGATAGATTTTTGTAAACCGAACATTCTCGTTATTTGAAATTTTTGAAACTTGATACAGAAATTTTTGAAAATTCTGAAATTAAATAATTTGAAAATGCTCTTGATTTTCCGATCTCACCAATAAGAAAAAGTATATATTTGGAAATTCCAATGGTGATACTAATGCAAGTAATGTAAATGGCACTTTAAATATTTTTCTTTTGCTAAATCTGTCGTCCCTTTATAAATGCAAAAAGAAAACTTGTATAGTTTGTGGAGATTGTGAGTAATTAACAAAATTCTTGTTTAATTATCAAAATAAAAACATGCCTTATAGTGGCTGTGGCATGCAATAAATGCTTAAACTCGTCCTTTCTGACAGTTGAACAACGCTCCAATCATTACTGTGGTACAGAGGAAATGAATTTAGGAGATGAAATGGAATTTAGAGAGGAAATGAACCATTTTTACACATTTTTTACACTTTTTAACTATTTTTTACAGTTTTAATACTTTTTACACTGTTAAAAACTGGTGTAAAAATTAATTACTTTTTGATATGTAAATTAACAACCCTACTTATATACGTGAAAGCTATCATGACTGACATCGTGTATTGCAGACAGCGTTCAGGGAGCAGCAACTTGTTATATTGAGCTTTGCTGTGTGCTATTATGCGGCTAAAGACAAATTAGTGTTTCCAATATCAAACGTTTAATTCCACTCGCACCACCCCCTTTAATTTTGATAGTTGAATATTTTACCAAAGGCTACCAGTTTATCTACTTTAAGTTTAAACTTTGGCTAGAAAAACCTATCCAATCAAATTGCTGCGATGGTCTTACGGTAGTTTGTGCACCCTCTAGAGTGTGCTTTGCTGATAGTAATTTAACATTTGTGCATGGATGCTTAAAACTGTTTAATCTCTACAAAATAAGGAAAAAACAAATAGTATTCAACTAGTAGCATCTTGGTAGCATATAAAACATATATTACACAAAAGGATTCATAAACCACCGAAATCCATTCAAGACAAGGCGGAAGCATAGTTTGCCGTTTATGTTGATCACTGCTTTAAACTGATTTGAACGCGTGTATGAAAAGAACAGAATGGAACGGGCAGAGAATTAAACGAGTTAAAATTAACTCTTTTAACCCCTATTCGCGCACTCAGTGAGTTAATTTTAACTCTCCCAATTTTAACTCGTTTAACTCTGCTCGTTTTAACCCTGCTAGAGTTAAAAGAGTTAAAACATGCAGGGTTAAAATTAACTCGGTGAGTGCGCGAACAGGGGTTAAAATATTTAACTTTAACTCGTTTAACTCTACTCATTTAACTCGCGCGCGAAAAGGCCCTGAGTTAAATTACTGAAACCAGGAGGACCCCCCCACGAACAGGTCAGTGAGACTTTGGGACATGAATTTGTCAGTACTTAAACGGCCTTTTTAAGCCTGAGCCCGAATCTCAAATGCTACTTATAGTGAGAATAGTATCGCTCCTATAAAATGTTAACAGTATCGCTCCTATAAAATGTTCTAACAAAGTGAGATAGTTTCGCCTATGTAAATTATTTAGCACCATCTGAGATTTCATCGCCTTCTTGTGTGTGCTGAGCTGTCCCATGAGCTGTCCGCGTAGGACAGTATACTTGGGCCGTGTACGTAATGTACTAGAATTAACGAATTAGAGGATATTGACTTAGTATTGTGCCAGTGTCTTTTCTAAGGATAGTTTTGGGGGCCTTTCTACACTACACTGCCTGCCTTGAATCGTTAAGATGTTAAAAAGAATGCCTTAGGACCTGTTCAAGAAAGTAGATTAGAGTTAACACTAACTTTTAACTCTACTCAAGCCTGAGTTTCCCTCTTTTAACTCTTTCGTGAAAAGGATCGAGTTAATTTTAACCCTTGAAAAGGCCCTTAGCGATTAGCGAATAACTAGGTAATCGGTACCCAACGACATCTGACACATTCCGCAAGCCCAAGGAAGTTGTCTTGTCGCACACTTCTCTCCTCCTTGTAGTTCAAAAGCTAGCTACGATCAGTTGAGTAGAATAGGCCGCAAATTAAAATGGATAAAACCGCACGTAAGCTATCTAGACTATTTGAATTTGAGCTGTCTGAAGTGTTTCACACTGGACGCCAGAAATTTATTAAGCCATCGCAGATGGATAAATCTGAATTATTGTAGGAGTGTCGTTATCCACAACAATAGAAGCTGATTCAGTTATAGCAAAGCTGTTTTGGAGAGTTTCAGGCCACACAGCAATATCTTTAATATCCATTTCTTCGTCCGTTCTGTTGCTACCAGGTTTGAATTCTTCGTACAACCTTTTTTCGACTGCAAAATTTCCAAAGTTTTGACAGCAGACTGCGCTGAGAGACCTGTTCCATCCAGAACACGTCTCCGAGCGGGCACTGGCTAAGACAGTCCTCTAAGGGTATGATACTTTGGCAGGGTTTCCGCGATTGGACCTGTTTCTGGTACACATCGTGACAAGATTCCACACAGGGGTCCTGATGGGAAGAGATCTCAGAGAACACGGGGATCAGCATCAGGTTCAGGAGTAGAAGTCCCTTGACCACCTGGAGACCACCCATGTTGTTCAGAATAAGCAAGATAGAAACCAATATAACCTTATCCGCCTGAAACAGCGCATACGAGAAAGAGTGATACAGTGTTTTTTGTTTGATTAAAGTTATAATCTTATAAATATTTATTAAAATAAATATTTATAAATAATTTATAAAAAGTTTAATCAATATTTATAAAGGAAAATGCTACTTATCAAGTGATTACTTAGGAGCTGATACAAAGTACGCCTGTTTTAGAGTCCCAAGACCAAAGTTTAATTGGGTTCTACTAACAAGCTATTAAAAGCATCCTCTTAATTGTCTAATTGTGAGAAGTCCAGTTTATAAGATTATGTAAATAATTCTAATGCAAGATTATATACCTTCATTGGGAGGGGGAGAACTCCAAAAGCCTAATCTGCCTTAACTATCCTGTTGAGTAGAAGAGAGAGACGCCTCCAACAATGAGTCCGCTAAACTCTCCCTCTTTCTCTCTCTCTCTCTCTAGAGTATTTGTCAACATTTAAGAAAAATTAAGTACTTCCCTTCCCTTCCAGTTAGGTCAAAAATAACCAATTAGGAAGTAGAAGAGTTACTTCTTAGGTCGAAGGGACTGTGGATTGGGGGCTAGGGTGCTGGAAGTGAGTTAAACAGCGTACATAACAGTTTTGAGGAGTTAGTTGTATATTAACTAAGTCAAGTTGCACTCTTATTCATAAGAGCAAGAGCAGACCATAACTAGCACTATCTTGTAAGCATAAATTGTGACTGCTTGGAGCTACATCACGCAAGCGTAGCGGCGGTACTCAGCTGTGTGGGGGACAGGGTCAGCTGTTATTGTGCAGATGGTGTCTTAGTTAATTATATATATACTAAGAGATAGAGTAACAGTGATTTCCACCGTCGTCGTCCCTGGGGTTCGAGAATCGGGACACTCTGGTAGTAACTCTTTTCTCCGGTTTCGGACTGTCATCCAATTTTTCGATTCGACTCGGATTACGGGCTCTCCCTCCTCTCACCTACTACATTAAACTGAAAATTGGTACTGCTTTGCTCGTGCTGACGTCGTTACTATAAATTGACATTGATTTCTTGGGATCAATTGAACGTTATCTTCTCAGACCCAGAGTTCGAACCAATCCAAAGAATTAAGCCGTGGTTATACTTGACAATCTTGTGACAACCTCACGTGTGCATGGGGGGGGTTTGGGGGGCGGGGTTCACCCCCCCCCCAGACCTGAGCTCACCCCCCCAGAGGGGTCCCTCACCCCCCCAGAATCCGGATTTTTCCGTTAAAATACCGGAAAAATCCGGTTTTTCGGCGGCCTTCGGCCGCCCTTCACCCCCCAAAACTTCCCCTCCTGCACATGTCTGGTGACAACGCGTTGTGACAACGCATTGTCACAACGGCCGTTGCTACATAATTGTCACGACGTTGTTCGTGTAACCAGTAACACAACGTTGTGACAACTGGTGACAACGCGTTGGGACCATGTCCGATTTCGTTGTGACAACGCAATAGTAAACATAGCGTTGGTTCAACAGCAAGTGTGCGTTGTCACAATGTGTTGTCACATGTAACCACTAGTTGTCACGAGTGACAATATGCCAGGCAACTGCTGTTGTCACAACGCATTGTCACAAAATTGTCAAGTGTAACCACGGCTTTAAACATCAGTTTTCCCAACTGTTTTACTGTAGCATTGGACAGTTTTACGTGATATGCAGAATATAATAATTTTTAATGATAAATTTGAAGGGTAATTAACAGGTAAACACTCTAGCTAAATTATGCTTTAATTACATAACTAAGAATATCGGGTTCAGCCAGACCGTGTCAGCAGAGGTTCTGAGCCGGTGTCACGGTGAAATTCCCCCCTAGAAGTTTTTTCCCCTGAAAAATATCACCGGTAAAATTTTTCTTCCCGGAAAAATGTCACCGGTGTTATTTTTCCGGGGGGAAATATTCCACCGGTGATATTTTTCCGGGTGGGGGGAGTTTTCTTGGAGGGAAAATTTCACAGTGACCGTGACACCAGTACTTCGGTTACTCTGGCTTGGGTAAAGATCCACCGACCAAGGTGCGACCCTCGTAAAAGTTTATAAATTCAAAATTCTAAAGTTTTTGAATTCGTTTGGAATTTGAAGCTTTTATGGCAACAAGAACTTAACAACAACTGTGTCTCATCTGAACACACGCAGTGCGTCTGCAAGTTTTAAGATGTTCTCTACTTTATCCGACCAGGGGCCTTTTCAGGAAAGGGTAGAGTAGGGTTAAAATTAACTCGATCCTTTTCACGAAAGAGTTAAAAGCGGGAAACTCAAGCTTAAGTAGAGTTAAAGCGAGTTAAAACAGTTATTTTTAACTCTACTGTACTCTACCCTACCCTTTCTTGAAAAGGCCCTAGGAGCTCGGGACGGATTAAGTTCGATTGGTTTCTTTATTGACTACAAAACGGGTGCACTATGACACTCACAAATACTTAAAATGTCAAATGAGAGGTGAATGGAAGCAAACTAGAAAACATATACACTGTTCAATGAAATGAGAAGTTGTGTTGTTTTGAAAGTGACTATGAAAAAAAAGGAAGAGCACTCAGTCAGTGAGTCAATTCGGAGAATTGTTATCTGTGAAAGCTAATTTCTCAAAACCAGAACAAGAAAGATAGCATGAAAGAAGATTGGAAATTAAAGCTTCCCTGGATTTAGGCTTAAACAATGAGATTCATTGGATGGGATACCTTTCTTCATAGGACAGAGTTGAAGGGACACTCAAAGAAAGATCTCATCATTCCGGTTCAGAAACTATATACTTTATGGTAGCTATCTTGAAGCGCTTTTGAGATATATATATAAAGAAAACAATTTCGCTTTCTACTTTTTCTGGTTCTTTAGATTATATGGTTCAATATTACTAGTAATCAATGGAAATCACATTTACAATGATGTTGAGAATCAACTAAATTAAAGTGTTGCAACTTAAACTCTAAAAGTAACACTTAATCAAAAACTTATTTCTTTCTCACTGTTGTGTTGTCAGTCTCTGTAGCTAATGCTCTTAATTAACAAACTGTCTAATTAGTTGGTGTTTCGATTTGTTGCCGAACGGTTGGATTTTTATTGTGGCTCTTTAATAAATTCATTGTTACGCCACCAAACTTGTAGTTGGTTAGCCGCTCATCTTCAACGATCATCCGGAATGGTAACTCATAGGTATTAGTTTGGGTAATTGAGTTAGGTAGGATTTAGGATAGAATTACTGAGTTAGGCCCGGTCAGATTACCTGCAGTCGATCCGCCCTTTAATTCTGAGTTAAGTTCCAGACAGTTAACTTAGGATTAACATATGGCGACCGTGCACAGTTTGACTCTGTCTGGTTGACCATCACTTTTTGACGAAAATTTCGAATTTTCAAAATTTCGAAATTTATTACGATTTCGATATTTTCTATTTTTCTAGTTTATTTGTAATTTAGATAATTCGTTTTGATTAGTTTTTCTTGATTTTTATTGAGTTTATTCTAGTCTTTGAATTTTTCAAATTATTGAGATGATTGAGCTAGTTCATAGCTACCCAATTTCTGCCTTGGAAACTGTGGTCGGGGGAACTCCCCGACTTCACTGCTGAGTGACCCCCCCCCCAGAAAATTTTGGGGACGGACTTCCCCCCTCCGGAAATATATTGGGGAGGCTTTGGGGACACTCCACGAATTTTTTCAGCCGTTTTTGGGGAAATTTTAGCCACCCCCCCACCCCCCCTTGGGCTCCGGACTTCACATCAGGATTTGGGGGAGATTTGAGCTGAGAAGGTGAAGGGTTCACTTTTTGGTGAACACGACACCACCCAAACTTTAGGGAGGTAAATTAATAATTTAAATTAATTATAATTTAAGCAGCAACGCCTACCTGGTTGACTCCCAGGGCTGCTATAAAAGCCATAAATTAATTATAAATTTAGGTTTATAAACTGTGAATTTCAGGTTCCCCCCCTTAAAATTTATCAAATTTTAGGCTTATTTTATTCTAAATAGGCCCCCCTAAGTTGTATTAACGCGCTAGGTATATATATTTAGTTTAGGGATATTTTTGGTCCACCCCTAAGGACCCCATTTTCAAATTTTTTTTTGAGTCCAAAAACTTAGAAATTTTTGGACCCCCCCATCTGAAATTTTCTATACTATCCAGAAATGAATTCTCCGTGTTTTTCTGTACCCCCCCAGTAGGAATTTTAAAATTTTCAATCGACAGGATTTTTTGGGAGGCCGGGACCTAAAGGGGTATAGGGTCTGGATAGTACCTCATGCGCCATTTAAGAATCGCTACTTTTTTGCGCCGCAGGTACGCCACAGCGCCGCAGCGGCGCCGCAAAAGTCGGCTCAGAGCGAAAAGTGACCATTTTTGTGGTCGCTGCGCAGCTCGAACGTTAAGAGCTGGAGCCGATTTCTTTTTATATTCAGAAACGACATATATTGAACTAACTAAATAGCTAAGTCTCGTTTCTCTATCACTTCCCATGCGACCACAGTGGCCGGTCAAAAATGGTGAAAATTCGAAAAATGAAAAATCGAAATTTCTCGCTGTGTATTCAACTTAGAAAGCTCAATTCTTTCATACAAAGGTTTTCTGGCACGGCGAATTGATTCCCATAAGCAGTTTTGCCGTCGGACCCACCCATATTGCTGGGCCGGTTCCACTTTGCTGTCGGGAGGGTCAAGTCGGTACCGACTTCCAAGAACACCATATAGGACTGTGCATAGCCTCTCAAAACTTTGTCCATAGGGGTTTTCTGGTGCGCCCAGCTCATTTCCGGAGTCCGTTTTGCCGTCCGACCCACCCATTTTGCTGGACTGGCTCCACTTTGCCGTTTGAAGGGTAAATCGGGTAGGGGGTCAAGTGGTCAAAAATAAGATTTTTCAAAAGTGGTCAAATTTGGTACCAAATGAAAGCGCTAAGTGAGCTGAACAACTTTTGTCATAGAATTGCATGCTCAAAGTGGCTGTAGAGTGCTGTGGTAGGGTGGGGGTGGGGACTTAGGCGATTTTGGGTCAAAACTAAAATTTTTCAAAAGTGCTCAAATTTGGTACCAAATGAAAGCCCGCATCGAACTGAGCAACTTTTGTCATAGAAGTGCGTACCTAAAGTGGCTGTAGAGTGCTGTGGTTGGGGGGGGGTGGCGACTTAGGCGATTTTGGGTCAAAACTAAAATTTTTCAAAAGTGGTCAAATTTGGTACCAAATGAAAGCCCTAAGTGAGCTGAGCAACTTTTGTCATAGAACTGCGTACCTAAAGTGGCTGTAGAGTGCTGTGGTAGGGTGGGGGTGGGGACTTAGGCGATTTTGGGTCAAAACTAAAATTTTTCAAAAGTGGTCAAATTTGGTACCAAATGAAAGCCCGCATCGAACTGAGCAACTTTTGTCATAGAAGTGCGTACCTAAAGTGGCTGTAGAGTGCTGTGGTAGGGTGGGGGTGGGGACTTAGGCGATTTTGGGTCAAAACTAAAATTTTTCAAAAGTGGTCAAATTTGGTACCAAATGAAAGCCCGCATCGAACTGAGCAACTTTTGTCATAGAAGTGCGTACCTAAAGTGGCTGTAGAGTGCTGTGGTAGCGTGGGGGTGGGGACTTAGGCGGGGTCAACACTAAAATTTTTCAAAAGTGGTCAAATTTGGTACCAAATGAAAGCCCTAAGTGAGCTGAGCAACTTTTGTCATAGAACTGCGTACCTAAAGTGGCTGTAGAGTGCTGTGGTAGGGTGGGGGTGGGGACTTAGGCGATTTTGGGTCAAAACTAAAATTTTTCAAAAGTGGTCAAATTTGGTACCAAATGAAAGCCCGCATCGAACTGAGCAACTTTTGTCATAGAAGTGCGTACCTAAAGTGGCTGTAGAGTGCTGTGGTAGGGTGGGGTGGGGACTTAGGCGATTTTGGGTCAAAAATTAAAATTTTCAAAAGTGGTCAAATTTGGTACCAAATGAAAGCCCGCATCGAACTGAGCAACTTTTGTCATAGAAGTGCGTACCTAAAGTGGCTGTAGAGGCCTGTGGTGGGGTGGGGTGGGGACTTAGGCGATTTTGGGTCAAAAATTAAAATTTTCAAAAGTGGTCAAATTTCGAGTCAAATCGTACTGAACAACTTTCGCCATAGAACCACCCACCCAAACTTGCTGTGTCGGATTTATATACTTTCTGTCTCAACCGGATTAAACGACAGACATAGGCCCAACACACATATTATCCCCTTTTGTGCGGAGCATTTTTGTTACTTGTATATATATCCACCTGAAATTTACAGAAAAGTTTTTAAAAACTAGTTCCGGCTCAAAGTTTACCGCAGCCGGGGAGGGCGAAACCAAATCGGAGAATCAACAAAATAATAAAAATTCTTGGGGGGGTGGGGGGTGAGAAGGAAGCCACCCAAAAAAATAAGGCGTGGTATATTACGGGAAGTGGCGCGAGCCCAGCGGTGGGAGACATCGCACAACACAAAAAATTGGGAGGAGTAAGTAAAATATATAGACTAGGCAGGGGAGGGGGAAAAGTCGCACCGTCCAGGCCACACAGGGCCCACAAAAAAACAACCAAAAGCACGGCCGGGTGTGCGCGAGCGCAAAAAAAAACAAACGGAGGGGTGGGGGTTGGTAGGTTTGGGGGGTAGTGGTGTGGGGAGTATAAAACACGGCGGGGGGGGGGGGGGCTTCCCCCGCGCGGGGCACGGGTTTCTAAGATTCTATATCATTATGTATATATATATACGTATATATATATATATATATATATATATATATATATATATATCATGGGGCAGCTCGGAGAGCGCCCCATAATATGAGCCAAAAAGGTACATTGCGTGTTTTCAAAATGCTTAATTGGGCATAACTAATTAACGGTAAGGAATTATGAGCTAATATTTACATTTTTGAAATCTCCAGGCCAAGAGCTTTCGAATGATACCAAACTTGCCCGGAAAAAATGAACTTTGAAAATTTTCACTTTTCAGACCTACTTTCTAAGTGGGGTTTTTTTTTTTTTTTCTCTAATGTTTCTCCTTTACGCTTTTGGTACATTTTCTAGCACACTGATTTTTCACATGTCGTATGGTGGCAACCTTTACCTATTATTATCTTGTTAACCAAACCATGAACCTGTTCACTATTGATTATTTTGGCCCAATTCGGCTCCTAGCGATTTTTACAGACTGTCAAACATAGGGTCGCGAAGCGTTTGGACTTAGAAATTTTTCGAGGCCCCAACACAGAAAATTGTCAAAAAGTCGTCTAAAATGGCGTTTTTCGGCCATTTGGTGGTGCGCATATATAGTAAATCGGGGTCGCTGAAAACGATGAGCATATCGCCGAAACCGACGGATGTGACCCTCGGGCTGCATGGCGCCCGTGGTTCCTCGCCCAGGGTCAAAGTGGGGAAAAGTCGCTAAAAACGACTATTTTTGGCCTTTCTGGAGCAGCCATATATAGTAAATCGGGGTCGCTGAACACGATAGGCATGTTTGCTTCTCCGTGTGGTGCCGCTATTGCGCTGCACTGCGATGCGGCAGCCGCAGCGACGCTGCAGGTGCAGCACCGTACAGCACGCCCTGTAACTTGCAATAGACAAGTTGTAACTGCCTGAAAGCTTGCCCTTATATAGTAAATCGGGGTCGCTGAACACGATGGGAGTATCCTCGTCGCTGTGCGGCGCTGCTATCGTGCTGCGCTGCGGCGCTGCAGGTGCAGCACCGTACAGCACGCCCTGTAACTTGCAATAGACAAGTTGTAACTGCCTGAAAGCTTGCCCTTATATAGTAAATCGGGGTCGCTGAACACGATGAGAGTATCCTCGTCGCTGTGCGGCGCTGCTATCGTGCTGCGCTGCGGCGCTGCAGGTGCAGCACCGTACAGCACGCCCTGTAACTTGCAATAGACAAGTTGTAACTGCCTGAAAGCTTGCCCTTATATAGTAAATCGGGGTCGCTGAACACGATGAGAGTATCCTCGTCGCTGTGCGGCGCTGCTATCGTGCTGCGCTGCGGCGCTGCAGGTGCAGCACCGTACAGCACGCTCTGTAACTTGAAATAGACAAGTTGAAACTGCCTGAAAGCTTGCCCTTATATAGTAAATCGGGGTCGCTGAACACGATGAGAGTATCCTCGTCGCTGTGCGGTGCTGCTATTGTGCTGGCGGGCGCTGCAGGTGCAGCACCGTACAGCACGCCCTGTAACTTGCAATAGACAAGTTGTAACTGCCTGAAAGCTTGCCCTTATATAGTAAATCGGGGTCGCTGAACACGATGAGAGTATCCTCGTCGCTGTGCGGCGCTGCTATCGTGCTGCGCTGCGGCACTGCAGGTGCAGCACCGTACAGCACGCCCTGTAACTTGCAATAGACAAGTTGTAACTGCCTGAAAGCTTGCCCTTATATAGTAAATCGGGGTCGCTGAACACGATGAGAGTATCCTCGTCGCTGTGCGGCGCTGCTATCGTGCTGCGCTGCGGCGCTGCAGGTGCAGCACCGTACAGCACGCTCTGTAACTTGAAATAGACAAGTTGAAACTGCCTGAAAGCTTGCCCTTATATAGTAAATCGGGGTCGCTGAACACGATGAGAGTATCCTCGTCGCTGTGCGGTGCTGCTATCGTGCTGCGCTGCGGCGCTGCAGCCGCAGCACGCTCTGTAACTTGAAATTGACAAGTTGAAACTGCCTGAAACCTTGCCCTTATATAGTAAATCGGGGTCGCTGAACACGATGACAGTATCCTCGTCGCTGTGCGGTGCTGCTATCGTGCTGCGCTGCGGCGCTGCATGTGCAGCACCGTACAGCACGCCCTGTAACTTGCAATAGACAAGTTGTAACTGCCTGAAAGCTTGCCCTTATATAGTAAATCGGGGTCGCTGAACACGATGAGAGTATCCTCGTCGCTGTGCGGTGCTGCTATCGTGCTGCGCTGCGGCGCTGCAGGTGCAGCACGCTCTGTAACTTGAAATAGACAAGTTGAAACTGCCTGAAAGCTTGCCCTTATATAGTAAATCAGGGTTGCTGAACACGATGAGAGTATCCTCGTCGCTGTGCGGTGCTGCTATCGTGCTGCGCTGCGGCGCTGCAGGTGCAGCACGCTCTGTAACTTGAAATAGACAAGTTGAAACTGCCTGAAAGCTTGCCCTTATATAGTAAATCGGGGTCGCTGAACACGATGAGAGTATCCTCGTCGCTGTGCGGTGCTGCTATCGTGCTGCGCTGCGGCGCTGCAGGTGCAGCACCGTACAGCACGCCCTGTAACTTGCAATAGACAAGTTGTAACTGCCTGAAACCTTGCCCTTATATAGTAAATCGGGGTCGCTGAACACGATGAGAGTATCCTCGTCGCTGTGCGGTGCTGCTATCGTGCTGCGCTGCGGCGCTGCAGGTGCAGCACGCTCGGCATAGGAAATGGGGGGGGGGGTTTAAAAAAAAAAAAAAGGGTAAAGGGAAGGGAGGGGGGGGGGGGGGGGGGAGGGGGGGTAAGCCAGACGCTCTGTAACTTGAAATAGACAAGTTGAAACTGCCTGAAAGCTTGCCCTTATATAGTAAATCGGGGTCGCTGAACACGATGAGAGTATCCTCGTCGCTGTGCGGTGCTGCTATCGTGCTGCGCTGCGGCGCTGCAGGTGCAGCACGCTCTGTAACTTTAAATAGACAAGTTGAAACTGCCTGAAAGCTTGCCCTTGTATAGTAAATCGGGGTCGCTGAACACGATGAGCATATTGTCGACGCCGTATCTCGTCTGGTTCAACTGGTTCAACCGTGAACCAGTTCCTGGTTCAAGTTGCTGGGGTAGCATTTAGTTTAACAGTATGCGCTAATGTTATGGTCAATAAACCTTATTAACACACAAGATTACACATTCCCTCATTCCCAAAAACGAAATAGGACAAGTAGGAAAAATGCTCCTTGCAGTCGCATGAAAAATACAATATGAGCCAGAAGGACAGCATTCAATTCGGGAAAAGACAAGATTTAAAATGTATAATATGAGCCAGCATTTACTTATGTAAAGGACAAGATTTAAAAGTTTAATATGAGCAGCTCCCTTTCTCGGGCTCATATTGACGCCGCACGGACAGCCCGCAGGGAGTGGTTTCTCTCTATGTTCGTCGTGTTTTGCTCATATGATTCTGATTCTGATTGATTCTGAGCATTCAGTCAGACATATACTTTATTGAATACACCAGATCTGTGACAGAAGCTAATGGTATGACAGCTAGCTAATGGTATATGCTGGCTGCAATGACAAAAGGACTTGCAGAAAAGTGCGTTGTGTAAAAATACCCCAGATTATGGTTGCCTAAATATATAATACGTAATTACGTAAATAGTGTGATATTATCAATAGCCTAAGACTTAGACTCTAATTAGCATGTTAAGTTACTCTGTGCAGGCTCCTGGGGGGGGGCTCTGAGCAATGTCTATTTTTTACACTTACTCTAATTTTATACGTTGGCATCGATTAAGTTGCGTACACAACGTCGTTCCGAAGGCGTCAATATGAGCCCGAGAAAGGGAGCTGCTCATATTAAACTTTTAAATCTTGTCCTTTACATAAGTAAATGCTGGCTCATATTATACATTTTAAATCTTGTCTTTTCCCGAATTGAATGCTGTCCTTCTGGCTCATATTGTATTTTTCATGCGACTGCAAGGAGCATTTTTCCTACTTGTATATATATATCAGCAGAATCTCAGTTGTAACCATGCACCGTGTATTTAACATTCAAGTCTTTCCCTATTCTACCAAGCAGGCGCGTAGCCAGGGGGGGGGCAAGGGGGGCATGCCCCCCCCCCGAAATTGGGTTGCCCCCCTGGAAATATCTATCATTAGGAAATATTTATGACGCAGACAGCAGCTGTATACTGCGTTCAACCTGGAAATTGATGAAAATATTACAGTTTAGAACTAAAATCCAAAAATTTTTCGCGCCTTCGGCGCGAATTCTATATTTTTTGTAGTCAATTCCAAAATTTCATTTCAATTTACATAATCGCAAATATATATATATATATATAATTTGCCTGATCTTAGTTAGTATAATGTAGTAAAGTTTGGTACCTATTTACCGTTTTTTGCTGTGTTCGCACTTTTTTCTGGAAAATAGCAAACATCTTTTGGCTACCGTATAACGTTATAGTATATATAGAAGTTAGCATTTGTTCATTCACTCACTTCCCTTCAGATAAATTTCCGAATAGGCTTTCTGTTATTGAAATCCAACTATATATGTACTTTAGATTATGCTAACCTTTATAATTATACCTTACCTTACCTTACACGAGGAAAAATGTGCTCAGAAAAAATTCATTTCAGGCAGCAAAATTTAAAAATTCGTCAACTTCTGGGGGGCTCCGCCCCCCAGACCCCCCAACTGGTGTCAGTTGCCAAAATCATGTAACGGCGGCATTTTGAATTTTCTATATCTCAGAAACTGCTAGTTTAAAGCCCGAAAAATAAGCTAACTTAATAAAATGCTTGTGGTTCACTTTTTAATTGCAACAGTTAAGTTTGAAAAAATTTTGGCTTGCCCCCCCCGAAATTTTTTTCTGGCTACGCTAGTGCTACCAAGTTGGTTGCCCGTCGAGGGCATTTTTCCCCCTAGTTTAAATGTTGACCATCATAGCTCATATTGCATTTTACATGCGACTGCAAGGAGCATTTTTCCTACTTGTATATATCATAGGGGTCGCGGCAGCGACCCCTATAATATGTGTGAAAAGTGGCTGGAGACAGTGTAAAATAAGCTGCGCAGAAGCTGCGCAAAATCCTGCGCAGATCCTGCGCAGATTTCATGCGCAAATTGTAGAGCACATCGAGTTTAGTATGTCTGTGAAGTTTCAGCCCCGTATGACTTACCGTTAAAAAGTTGCGCCCCGGACCGGTTATGGCGGCGATGTTTTTTTTCCGGTTTCTCCTATTTGATGGTTGTATTGTACATAGTGTTCGCCGCTTTCACGTGATCTGCAGCGGTGGGCCAACCTAAAGGGCTATGGGGTCTAGTAGTACCCTCTAAAGAATTTAAGAATCACAACTTTTTTGCGCCGCAGCTGCGCCACAGCGCCGCAGTGGCGCCGCAAAGTCGGCTCATAGCGAAAAGTGACCATTTTTGTGGTCGTCGCTCAGGTCGAACGTTACGAGCTGGAGCTGATTTCTTTTTATATTCAGAAATTACATATATTGAACTAACTAACGGTCCAGGTTGCGTTTCTCTATCACTTCCCTAGCGACCACAGTGGCCCGTCAAAGATGGCGAAAATTCGAAAAATGAAAAATCGAAATTTCTCGCTATCTATTTAACTTTGAAAGCTCAAATCTTCCATACAATGGTTTTCTGGCACGGAGAATCGATTCCCGCAGTCAGTTTTACCTTCAGACCCACCCATCTTGCTGGACTGGTTCCACTTTGCCGTCGGGAGGGTCAAGTCGGAAACCGCTTCCTGGAGGTCCATAGTAGGCTCTACCTGGCCTCTCAAAACTTTGTCTATAGGGGTTTTCTGGTGTGCCCAGCTCATTCCCGGTATCCGTTTTGCCGTCCGACGTGTCTATATTGCTGGGCTGGTTCCACTTTGCCGTCGGGAGGGTCAAGTAGGAAACCGCTTCCTGGAGGTCCATAGTAGGCTCTACCTGGCCTCTCAAAACTTTGTCTATAGGGGTTTTCTGGTGTGCCCAGCTCATTCCCGGTATTTGTTTTGCCGTCCGACGTACCTATTTTGCTGGGCTGGTTCTACTTTGCCGTTTGAAGGGTAAGTCGGGTGGGAGGGTCAAATGGTCGAAAATAAAGTTTCTCAAAAGTGGTCAAATTTGGTATCAAATGAAAGCCCTAAGTGAGCTGAGCAACTTTTGTCATAGAACTGCATACCCAAAGTGGCTTTAGAGTGCTGTGGTGGGGAGGGGTGGGGACTTAGGCGATTTTGGGTCAAAAATAAAATGTTTCAAAAGCGGTAAAATTTGGTATCAAATGAAAGCCCTAAGTGAGCTGAGCAACTTTTGCCATAGAACTGCACACCCAAAGTGGCTGTAGAGTGCTGTGGTGGGGTGGGGTGGGGACTTAGGCGATTTTGGGTCAAAAATAAAATTTTTCAAAAGTGGTAAAATTTGATATCAAATGAAAGCCCTAAGTGAGCTGAGCAACTTTTGTCATAGAACTGCATACCCAAAGTGGCTTTAGAGTGCTGTGGTGGGGAGGGGTGGGGACTTAGGCGATTTTGGGTCAAAAATAAAATGTTTCAAAAGCGGTAAAATTTGGTATCAAATGAAAGCCCTAAGTGAGCTGAGCAACTTTTGCCATAGAACTGCACACCCAAAGTGGCTGTAGAGTGCTGTGGTGGGGTGGGGTGGGGACTTAGGCGTTTTTGGGTAAATAATAAAATTTTTCAAAAGCGGTAAAATTTGGTATCAAATGAAAGCCCTAAGTGAGCTGAGCAACTTTTGCCATAGAACTGCACACCCAAAGTGGCTGTAGAGTGCTGTGGTGGGGTGGGGTGGGGACTTAGGCGATTTTGGGTCAAAAATAAAATTTTTCAAAAGTGGTAAAATTTGATATCAAATGAAAGCCCTAAGTGAGCTGAGCAACTTTTGTCATAGAACTGCATACCCAAAGTGGCTTTAGAGTGCTGTGGTGGGGAGGGGTGGGGACTTAGGCGATTTTGGGTCAAAAATAAAATTTTTCAAAAGTGGTAATATTTGGTATCAAATGAAAGCCCTAAGTGAGCTGAGCAACTTTTGCGGTGTCGGTTTTATGCCTTTTTCAACCGGAATTTAAAGGATAGACATAGGCCCAACACACATATTATCCCCTTTTGTGCGGAGCATTTTTGTTACTTGTATATATATATTTACAATTTGACCATTTTTGATGAAAGTACATAGTTTTGACCCAAGATCGCCAAAGACCACACCTCTAACCCCACCACAGCACTTTGCAGCCACTTTGGGCGCAGCCCCCAGAAGTTGAGAAATTGTTTTTCTTTTGAGAGGAAAGTTTGAAAAATTTTGACAATTTTGACCAAAAATCCTTAAAATTTGGCTTTTTCTGGACACCTTACAGTGAGTGGGGGGAAGCCCAAAAAAGTTGGAGGGGGGAGCGAGTGGGTGGAGGGACCCAAAAAGTGGGGGCCCCCACTAAAGAAAACCCAACATATTTTGACGTTTTTAATGGTATTAAAGTATTCTCATTCCCATAAGAAGCATTAGTTACATACGCCTCCCTGAAACATACGCAAAAATTTGAACATTTCGTCACCATGCTTTTCCCCGCTCTAGTGGTCGGTATGTGGGGGAAAACCTGGTCAAATATTAGGGGAAAACTACTATTGCCAAGTGATAGAGCAAATCGAATTACGCCGGCATGCAAATTTATAGTAGCCAAAGTTTGATAGTTTGTTATATACAATACTTGCAAACTTTCGATTTCGAAAATACTTAACATTTTGGGAGACCAACTTAGGTCGTGTTATATACCTATATATAATATACACACACTTACAGAATCGAACTTAGAAACCAATCTGGTACTGCGTGGCATAGTTCTAGACTTGCTGTTTATGGGCTATCTATACTAGGCAGCTGCAGCTGATATATATGGTTGGGTGGAGTCATGTTTTTATCCCTCTTTTCCGTCATGTCCCCCCCCCCCGACTATATATACACTTAGGACGCTTTATTAATTTTATATAACTTGATTGGGTCGCCTGATTTTTAGGGACGGCATTTGCTGTGTGGAGAAAATTTATACGACTGTCGTAGCTTGTTGCTGCCAGTTCTGAAGAGATTACGATCAACTCTGTCTAGTTCAAACCCTGGTAGGTTCATTTTTATTTGTAATTTTTGGCATCGGATTTTATTTTATTATTGTATAGCGCTCCCCCTAGAATAGGGAAAATTTGACGCAATGTGTATAATCTGGACATTGTTTGGCCTGGGGCCAGCGGAGGAGTGGACCGATCGGGCTCAAACTTGGTGTGTGAAGAGCCTGTGGGCAGGGGTACATGCTGTGAAAATTTCAGCCGGATCGGCCGGGTAGATCTTGAGATATGAAAATTGGCCCCCCCGAGCAGGTCGCGTTTCTCCTCTTTTTTCCCCCAGGGGTGCAGGTCGGATGACCCTTCAGAGCCATACTATTTTAGGTTTTTCTTGTACAAAAAGTGCCCCAATTCCGGGGAAATTACTTTCTGCGGTTCCCGGACCCCCCCAGATGGCCCCACCCCCCCCGGTGGGGACCCCCAAAATGACCCCCGAAAAAAAACTAAGTCCGAAAATCTATTAGCTTCGAAATAGAACGGAGCGAGCGAAGCCGGGCTCTCATGTTGTGCACGTAGGAAGGTACTAACGTGAACGTGAACATAGGCTATATAGGATGTCGGTCGGTGCCCTGTGGCGCCCTATGTTAGTGTGTAAAAGGGGGGTCTGAGGCTCCCCATGAGTGGGGCCCTATGCATAAGAGCTGCTGGGCTGAGGTTTCGTATTCGAATAGGAACCCCTATATGGTGAATCTAAATGGCCCATTAGTTTTGCTCTAGCACCTATCCGTGGGGCTGGGGGGCACCCTGATGGAGGCGGGCCCCAACCTTGTCGCAGGTCCAACTTTAACCTCTTCCATAGAAAGATCCGCTGCAGGAAGAGCTTTCATATTGGGCGTGTGGGGTGGGGTGCGGGAGCACTACAACATAGGCTTTAGTAGGTTTCGCCCGGACCTCTGTGGCGCCCTGGCCAGGGGTCCGGACCGTGGACCAGGCCCAAAATGGCCAAAAAATCGATTTTTCCAAAAGTTTGGTATCAAATGAAAGCCCTTGATGAGGCGAACATTTTTGTCATTGGAGGACCCCTCCAAAGTCTGGGGTTTTTTAGGCAAAAATAAGTGGGGGGGGGGACGCCCCCCCCACTAGTGGGGGGGGAAGTCCAAAAGTGGGGGAAATTTTGGAAATTTTGACCAAAAATCCTAAAAATTTGGCATTTTCTGGGCACCTTAGGGTGAGTGGGGGGGGAAGCCCAAAAAAGTGGGGAGGGGAACGAGTGGGGGGAGAGGTCGAGTGGGGGGGGCGCCCCCCCCCTAGTCAAAAAAACCCAAGTGGTCCCAGCGGCCTGTGGCGCCCTGACCAGGGTCCGGACCGGTCCAAAATGGTCAAAAATCGATTTTTCCAAAAGTGGCCAAGTTTGGTATCAAATGAAAGCCCTTGGTGAGGCGAACATTTTTTGTCATTGGAGGACCCCTCCAAAGTGGATCCAGCGGCCTGTGGCGCCCTGACCAGGGTCCGGACCGTCCAAAATGCCCAAAAATCGATTTTTCCAAAAGTGGCTAAGTTTGGTATCAAATGAAAGCCCTTGGTGAGGCGAACATTTTTTGTCATTGGAGGACCCCTCCAAAGTGGATCCAGCGGCCTGTGGCGCCCTGACCAGGGTCCGGACCGGTCCAAAATGGCCAAAAATCGATTTTTCCAAAAGTGGCCAAGTTTGGTATCAGATGAAAGCCCTTGGTGAGGCGAACATTTTTTGTCATTGGAGGACCCCTCCAAAGTGGACCCAGCGGCCTGTGGCGCCCTGACCAGGGTCCGGACTGGTCAAAAATCGGTTTTTTTAAATAAATTTCTAAGTTTGCTATCAAATGAAAGCCCTTGGTGCGGAGAACATTTTTTGTCATCGGAGGACCCCTCCAAAGTGGACCCAGCGGCCTGTGGCGCCGTGACCAGGGTCCGGACCGGTCCAAAATCGATTTTTTGAAAAGTTTTCAAGTTTGGTATCAAATGAAAGCCCTTGGTGAGGCGAACATTTTATCTCATTGGAGGACCCCTCCAAACTGGTCCCAGCGGCCTGTGGCGCCCTGACCAGGGTCCGGACCGGTCCAAAATCAATTTTTTTAAAAGTTTTCAAGTTTGGTATCAAATGAAAGCCCTTGGTGAGGCGAACATTTTATCTCATTGGAGGACCCCTCCAAACTGGTCTCTAGCGACCTGTGGCGCCTGGCAAGGGGTCCTAATTGGTCAAAAATCAAAATTTCCAAAAGTTGTCAAATTTGGTTTTAAATGAAATCCCTAAATGAGCAGAGCAACTTTTGTCATGTATATATATATATATAACTGCATATCCAAGGTTACGGTGCTGGTTGGCTTTTAAAATAGCCTTCCTGCCTAAGATAACGCACCGTGTAAAAGGTTCTGAAAAGGCCGTGAACAGTGGCCTTCCAGCCTAAGATGACGCACCGTGTATAAAGTTCTGAAAAGGCTATTAACAGGCATTTTTCCGCTTCAGCAAATACATTCAGTTGAACTAGAACGTTTTCATCCAGCCTGTTTGCGGTAGCTAGCTTTGCTTACATTGTGTATATATATGCAACTTCTCTGACATGATTTTCTCTGCAGCGGAAAAATAAGCGAAACTGGGGGGGAAATGCCCTCGACGGGCAACCAACTTGGTAGAATAGGGAAAGACTTGAATGTTAAATACACGGTGCATGGTTACAACTGAGATTCTGCTGAAGCGGAAAAATGCCGTTTCTCAGCGACTAAAATGACAGAAACCAGCTTTGTGCGCCGAATAGGGAATGTACTCGGTGACTAAAATGAAAGAAACCAGCTTTGTGCGCCGAATAGGGAATCTACTCGGCGACTAAAATGAAAGAAACCAGCTTTGTCGCCGAATAGGGAATTCCCTCCTTCCGCCCTATTCGCGCGAACTTTGAAGCCTATTATGTGTTGCTTTGCTGTATAATGATAGAGAGCTTCAGAATGGCAGAATTGCTTCAGAATGCAAAACAACAGTTTTATCAAGCACTTAAGTAAAGGTTTTCACAGACATAAATACGCTGTCTTTGATGTGCTATGAGAAACATTGAGAGCATCCACGATTTGGATAATGTTGCTGATATACGTATGTAGTATAGGTGTGCTCCGTTCTGATCTTGTCGAGAATTTACACAATCAAACATTATATAGAATGAAATGCGATTGATTGCATATGTTTTAGCACAAAGACTGTCGACCACAAATTGTTTAAACTGTGTGTATATATATATATATATATATATATATACGTATATATATATATATATATATATATATATACGTATATATATATTGTTGCTTTCTGTTGGTCCTGCTAGCGGTTGTATATATGCGTAAAATATTTACGGATCAGGTAGCTTAAAAAGAAATTAATCTAGCGCCACCCCTAGTCACCACGCAACCGGCACGTGAAATGTCATATTGAGCGCAATGCTTACGTTACCAGTTCCCAACAGAATAATTGCCTATATATTTCCTCCAAAAAAAGAGAAGTTCGCGCGAATAGGGCGGAAGGAGGGAATTCCCTATTCGGCGACAAAGCTGGTTTCTTTCATTTTAGTCGCCGAGTAGATTCCCTATTCGGCGCACAAAGCTGGTTTCTTTCATTTTAGTCGCCGAGTACATTCCCTATTCGGCGCACAAAGCTGGTTTCTGTCATTTTAGTCGCTGAGAAACGGCATTTTTCCGCTTCAGCAGAATCTCAGTTGTAACCATGCACCGTGTATTTAACATTCAAGTCTTTCCCTATTCTACCAAGTTGGTTGCCCGTCGAGGGCATTTTCCCCCCTAGTATATATATTTTGTGCATGCATTAGAATTTTGTCCTGACTTCGACGTAGTGTGCCTCTGAACTCGAACCGAGCCGTTCTGTAATTTTCCCAGGAGCTATTAACTTTATTAATTGCGTTTGTTAATTATTAATTTATCTCACTGATTAATTTTTTAGCGGCGGCGGTCAATAACCACATCAGCAGACCTCCTGATTTACTGTCATCTTCTTCTTCCTCCCCTTCCTCTTCTCCGTTTGCAGAAGCTTCTTCTCCAGCCCCCGATGAAAATTTATCGTCGACTGATTTGCTCTCGCCCTCAGATTTGGCTGGCTCACAGATTGATCCCTATAATCGATTCCAGTCGATACCCCAGGCCTGGGTCACTTCCCTTAGCGAGCCGGAAGAGTCTAGACTAGATCTGGTGAACCTGAACCCTACCGTTTTTGCCACCTTTCCACGGTATTAACCAGTGTCTGCGTTTGTGTATAATGTAGTTTTTATTCTTCTACGGATAGTTGGGAAGGTATTTTCTTTCTTTGGAAAGTTCTTTGGCTGCTGGGTTTACTTTAGTGGGGGGGCGCCCCCCTACTTTTTGGGTCCCTTCCCCCCCTCGAGCACCTCCCCCCACTCGGCCCCACCCCACTTTTTTGGGCCTCTCCCCTCCACTCACCCTGAAGTGCCCAGAAATTGCCAAATTTTTAGGATTTTTGGTAAAAATATTGAAAATTTTTCCAGCTTCGCCGGAAAGTTTTGATCAAAAATCGCTCTTTTGGTGCTCAAAGGTTATGTTTGAACTCTTTTAAGCATAGTTATAGCAGTGTATGTGGAAAACAGGCTATTTATGCAGCAGCCCTGCCCATTTTATCCCCCCCACTTTTCGACCACCCCCAATAGTGGGGCCCCCACTTATTTTTTGCCTGAAATAAACTCAGGGGCTTACATAAGGAAAGGGAAGGGGCAGTAGTTTTTGAAATTAAGATGGTGGTTAGTTGTGGCACTGGTGGGAACTCGAAAATGGTTTGTTTTGCTAGCAGAGGCGTATCCAGGATTTTGATACGGGTGCGTATTTTAATTGACCAATTTTTTATTGTCACAAAACCAATTTTGTTAAACGGAAGAAAGGGTTCCTCCTGAATATTAATAATATAAAAATCTCCTTGCCCTGAAAACAACCGTGTTCCTCTGAGCGGAGGTAATCGCCCTGAAGTTAAAATATTTTTGAAGGTGGTAAAAATTCAGTATATAAAACCTTTAAGTTGATTGGACATCACGTGGCCCTGGAAACAAAGTGGTAACAGAGAACCGCTTTTAAAGGCAAATTTTGTTGTATGTTTAGTTTTGCGCTAACACCATTTTTCTAAATTTAAGGTTTTGCACTAAAAATACTTTGGTTAAGTAACCCTAAACATGGAGATGTTGTTCAACCCCCCTTGGATACCTGTGCTTTTTTCTAGGCCAAAAAAGTGGGGGTGGGGAGAGTGAGGGGGAGCCCCCCCCACTAGTGGGGGGATCTAAAGATGTAGTCTAAAATGGCGGAAAATGTAGTAAAAATAGCCTGTTTTCTACATATACTGCTATAACTATGCTTAAAAGTGCTCAAAAATTGAGTTTGTGTACCGAAATAGACGATTTTTCATCAAAAAATTCCGGCGTGCCGGAAAAGTTTAGAAAATTTTGACCAAGAATCATTACAATTTGGCATTTTTCTAGGCACCCCTTATAGTGAGTGGGGGCCAAAGTGGGGGTGGGGCCGAGTGGGGGGGAGGCGCCCCCCCCCCCCCCCCAAGTAAAAAAGCCCAGGAAACCCCCTTGCGTTTTTGGAGGAGCCACACTGACGTCTGACGACTAGCATTTCATTGCTTCATAGCAGCTGTAACAGGATTTGTTGGTTCGTGTTTTTAGGTTAGATCTTTTGGCCAGAAATTTGAAGTGGCAAGACACCTATAGAAATGTCGTAAGTATGCTAAACTCTACACGCGTAGAATTAAACCCCGTGTGTATAATACTTGTTAAAGAAAAACAACTCAAAATAAGAAAGAAAAGGCTGTTAAACTTACTTTTGTGGACCATCAAGTTTAATTAAGTTAGTTTTTCCGTCCTAATGTTAGAAAGCAAATATTTCGACGTATGTGAGAGAAAGATATCTCAGATCATTTTTGGTGCGAAGCTGGGTTTCAGCGTTGTGTGTTTCTGTGTGCCTTTTGAAAGTTTCTTATTAAGTTAACTTGTGTCCCTTTCCATTAGTCATTTAAGACTCTGTAGGATCAAGGATCTGTTTAGGGGAGTGAGCAAAACTGATTGCAGTCTTTCAGGGCGTATCCTGGATTTTGAAAAAGTAGGGTCCGATCCGACCTAATTATTTCCAAATAGCCAAATATGTGCCAAAAATAGGTAAAAATTAAAAATTTTCGAGAAGGGGGGTTCGAAATCCCTAGCCTGGATACGCCACTGTGTTCTGTTCATGAAAGAGATGAAATCAAAATTAAGCAACGGAGGTGTTTTCTGCGGATTTCGTTTTTTTCAGAGTTTCATCAAAGAGTTGAGTCGCGCTGAAGTTCCCGGGAGTGGTGCAAGCCTTGGCCACAGAAGGGGTTGGGGCCGAGCTCGCCATGGTAGTATCAGGGCACCACAATGGAAAGAATTATGTACTCTGAGGTTTGCTAGGCAAAAATAAGTGGGTGGCACGAGTGGGGTGCTGCAACCGTCCTGTAAAAATCTTTACACTCCTTATTTTTCAAAATCTTGGCAACTTTCCTGATGTAGGTTGATGTTTGAAACAAAAATTTTTGAGACGTGGACGTGTGTGCGTGCGGGTGTGTGTGTGGTGGTAGGTTGTGGAAATTATTCTAAGCTACTGGGGTCAGTGTTTTTTTCGCCGACGGCTTATGTGTAACGTTACACACCTCTCTAAATTTTTTGCTATTTTTCAGAAAAAAGTGTGTAACTACCTGAAAATTCTTAATTTACTCGCGTTTTGCTTAACACATGTATATACAATTTGATTGTTAACAAAATTATTCCGTTAAAAAATTATAAGTAAAATTTTAACATCTATTTACAGCAATATTTGGAGTTTCACCAAATCAGTTCGGCAAAATTAAAAAAATTGAGCAGTTACATCGATGATTTGCATTTATTGGTTTTGACTTGATAGAACGAAGGAAAACACCAGTGCACCGACCGAAGGAGCATAATTTTTCGAAAGGCCTCCTGTAGCACAAAACTTTGCAAGGAACCAAAAATTTTGCTTCATAAGCTGAAAAATTTTGGCGTTTTTAATACAAGAACGAACAAATATAGCAGATATATATAATATGCATATAACTAA
>JASAND010030778.1:0-19136 GCA_030248195.1 Trissonchulus latispiculum
ATTTCAACAATAACTTCAGGATCAGGACACTCTCCGACGATCTTCTATTTCTATTCAACCGTTAGCGTTACAATCATAGCATTGGTTTTTTTCTCGTTGCTTGTCGTAGTCCAGCACAACCAAATTATATACTATATAGTTTACGTAACTGCTGGAATTGTAATTATTGACTGACATTAATTGCTTTGTATATGGCAATCGCCATGGCGAAGCGTGAAAGCCCGCGAATATGGGTTGCTCGGCGAAGCTGTGCCCATATTAATTCGCCCACAACCTAGTCCTCTTCTGTTTCTGAACCTAGCCCCATATTATGCATTTTTAAGACTAGTCCTCTCTTGATTTTACAACCTCGCCACTACCCATATTACTTTTTCATGCTCCGAAGGAGCACTTTTATTACTTGTCCTTCTGTCATTTTAAAGGTTCCCTTTCCAGCAGTGAGCTAACGCAGATAAGGAGCTTGAACAATGCAATAGGCAGGGCAAATTTGAGCAAATGGGCATTCATTTCATACCAAACATGACCACTTATGAAGACTTTCATTTTTGACCCACGACGGCCACCCACCCACAGGTCGGTGGAGCCACTTTTTGTGGTTGGTATAATGACAAAAGTTGATCGCCTCGCCAAGGACTTTCATTTGATACCAAGCTTGACCACTTTTGAAGACTTTCATTTTTGACCCACACCGGACCCACTGTGGGTGGGGCACCCACCCACAGGTCGGTGGGGCCACTTTTTGTGGTTGGCATAATGACAAAAGTTGATCGCCTCGCCAAAGGCTTTCATTTGATACCAAACTTGACCACTTTTGAAGACTTTCATTTTTGACCCACACCGGACCCACAGTGGGTGGGGCACCCACAGGCAGGTGGGGCCACTCTTGTGGGTGGCATAATGACAAAAGTTGATCGCCTCGCCAAGGGCTTCCATTTGATACCAAACTTGACCACTTTTGAAGAATTTCATTTTTGACCCACACCGGACCCACAGTGGGTGGGGCACCCACAGGCAGGTGGGGCCACTCTTGTGGGTGGCATAATGACAAAAGTTGATCGCCTCGCCAAGGGCTTCCATTTGATACCAAACTTGACCACTTTTGAAGACTTTCATTTTTGACCCACACCGGACCCACTGTGGGTGGGCGCTGTGGGTCAGGGGTCACATCCACCAACCTCAGCAGTATGCTCATCGTTTTCAGCGACCCCGATTTACTACATATGGGTACCACCCGCCCAAAAACGCCATTTTTAGTGACTTTTAGGCCATTTCTAGTAAAAGTGGGACTTAGAAACTTTTAGCCCAAACTGGCCAAAAAAATGCAAAGTTTGGGTCCATCTCCTGAAAGCTACAGATCGAAATTAAAAAATCCCCCTCGTTACTTTGTGCGCATAGTCCGAAATATTCAAATAAAATAAATCAAACCGATCTAGCTGCTAGCCTGTGAAAAAAAGTTGATTTCAACCGAAGTGCCAAAATAGCGAAAGTCCGACTTTGGGGCCTTGGCACAGAGCCAAAATTGGCCGAGTGCCAAAATGACCTTCGTTTGGTAGCATGGGGGATACTGTCTACCAACATATCATAGTAGCATTGGACCAAAATGCCCACATCGTTCCAACACTTCGCTAGAAAATGCACTTCCAATAAGCGTTATTAACCGAGAAAAAAACCGCACGGTAACTCTCGCCTAGTGCAAAATTTCGAAGTTCCGAATTTTAACCAAAAGTATGGTGGTACTTGTAGTACTACTCGAGTACTTTACGATGGTACCATTTTTATCCCTCCCGGACCTCTAATTAGCTGGCACCAGGCCAACACGGTCTCCAGAGGGCCGCGCAGACGCCTTTACACCCATATTATGTAGGGGCGCTATCGCGCCCCTACATAATATATATAGATAATGCAATGAACAAAATTTAGTTCATTTATTATAAACTGTATGAAAATCCAGTTGCGAAGGGCAGTGATTCAGAGCAAACTTTAACAAAGTAACAAACCTTTCAGCATGCAAAGGTTCACTTCTTTGACAGTATCACGAAAGTTAAAGAACTTCGCTGAAGTCGGGACTGTGTCCATGCTGTGTCCAGCTAGTTTAGTTAAATTGACGTTCTGCATTTCCATGGCTTGTGGCGAGCTACTACACAGGATCTCGTTGACTACACTCGGAAGTGAATACTTTGAGTCAACACAAATGCGAAGATTAACTTCACAACAACAACATACACAGTCCAGTTATCTACTGGAATCTAGTCTCTATACTGTATAGGTGAATTTGTAGGACTCCTTAAATCTATAAACTGACATCCACGAATTTTAATTTCTCATGCTTAGCAGAGAAATGCATTTGTATTTCTTGCCGTTCAGTCATTTTAAAGGCTTCATTCTCAGCAGTCTGATAGTTGATATTCTGGCATCTTTTGGGTTGTAAAAAAGTGGGGGTCAGACTGATCTAGGCACAAATTATGCCCGTTTTAGTAAAGTATATAAAGTATTTATGCATTTTTAAGGTAGAAATGCCAAAACTTGCTGTTTTTAAACATAGCTCATAAATCCACAAATTAGTGTTTGCTTTTTCCGGAAAAAGACCGTCGGAAAAACCTTGTATTCTGTTGCTTTCCATTTTTCCGGCAACCCCAAAAATTACCCAATGCGTTAAAATTTGTGCCTATTTCATGTTTCTGCACGCATATACGTATATATACATAAGCAGTTATCACCACATATAATAGCCCCATACGGCTAATGCAATTACACAAGCCGTGTAAAGCTCCAGTATTGAGTTTTATAGGAATCAAATATTTTCAGCAAACGATACATTAAAGCAAACTACAAGGTGAGTTATGTATATACACCTTGGCTTTTCTACTATATTATAGACCAGGTGTCTGTGGTTGTCGCGTAGCACAGCTCGACAGTAAAGAAGTCCAGACGTTTTAACAGTTTTGGGTTAACTCTACCTGGGGTACTCAATCGTCTATATACCTAAATACACATTCAACAGCAAGAAATATTGATTTCCAAAATTAGCCCATGTTCATTAATATTAGGGTTGGTTTTTTTCCGGAAAGATTGCCGGAAAAAACATTTTTTCCCGGTTTTTCCATTTTTTCCTTTTTTTCCCGGTCACTCCAAAATTACACAATGTGCTAAAAGTTGCGTTATTTCATATTTTTGCATACACTGAAGCCGTTTTCACGATATTTAGTAGCCCCACAGGGTAATGCGATTAAACAAGCGCTTAGAAAGGTTCCAGTATTGATTATAGGAATCAAATATTTTCAGCGGGTGACGCTGTAAAGCAAAGGACAGGTGACTTCTGTATACCTTGGCGGCTCTACTAGACCTAGTTTGTGGTTTTTCGTAGGTAACGCGCTTCGTAAAGTAAACAATTTCAGATATTTTAACAGTTTTGGTTGAACACTCCATGGTTAGGTATGGAATTATTAACTCTACCTGAGTTACGCAATCATTTTCACGTTCCAAGGGAAAAATGTTAAATCCCAACATTATCTCAAATTCCTGAATATCGTATTCTTACCTCATTAAACACTGTTTTTGATAGTTTCTTAAGGTTCTAAGGTCACAAATTAACTTTCAGAACATGTCTCGAATATTTTTCATTTTTTCCGATGCGTCGAAAAACCCCAAATACAATTTCGTCAGATTTAATATACCCCACCTACTATGACCCATGGAAAAGTTTATAAATAGTGTGAAATTGCTGGAAAAGCTCATAAAACATGATATATATTTCATTGTAAAAATCGTCAAAATAACGTTAGGAATATTTTTCCATTTTTTTCCACCCCATCGGAAAAAAATGGGAAAAACCTTTTTTTCCAGTCCTTTTTTTCCGCGCCCATCCCTAATTAATATCGCCTTATTACCTCAATAAACCCTCTTTTTGATAGCTTTTGATAATATTCTGATTTAACTTTCCGGACATGTCCCGAAAATTTTTGCATTTTTCCAATGCTTCGAAAAAACCGTAAAAAATTACAATTTCGTCAGATTCGACATATCCCACCTTCTTGTAAAAATCGTTAAAATAACATTAGGAAATTTTTTCCAGTTTTTCCACTCCATCGGAAAAAAATTGGAAAAAATGAAAAAACCTTTTTCCAGTCCATCTCCATAAGTCTCCATCGCCCACCTCTACCATAAAGTAACTAAAAAATGAGAAAATTTTAGAAAACATGACCTCAAAACTTATGGAAATTGGAAGAATACGAAGTGGGTGTGGAAACGCCAGAAAGTTGGAGGGGAGGGAAAGGAAAGTGGTGCTCCGAGAAGTAAGGGAAAACCGAAAAGTGTGCGATACTGTGGTCGTGGTAATATATACGTATAGTAGTTCGTGTTTTTATTGTGTTTTCGCACAGTTTTTGCTAGAAAACAAACTTAAAAACACCGAAATTTTCAGTTTCAGAAGTAAAAATTTAGTATATAATTTCTTAAAAGTTTTTAACTACGGAAGACTCTTTGCTGAAAAAGGCTTGCGCCTTCGGTGTACAAAGCTCCGACGTTCTACGCTTAGTTATATTTTGTAATTTTGTTCTTTTTCTTTCTAATCTGCTAGCATTGTAGCACTATATTAGTTTAGCACATTAGTACATACCTTGGTCTACAAATTTTTATCCAAATTGTGCAGCATGCAAAAGAAAAACTGGATTAATAAATTAAAAGATTTAACTGTTTTCATTGTGGTTTGAACCAATGTTGAAAAGATTCCCCGTTGTGTATTCTGGCCTATATTTTGCACGATTCTATAGTGCTTAAACTTTTCAAACTCCAACAGAGATTTGATTTCATCACTAGAACAACAAAAACTAACCAGGAATGCGCTGCAGGTCGTAAAACAGTCCAAACTCGTTTAAAACGCGAAAAATCAATTTTTAGAAAAACACATTTTCTTTCTTTCAAAAACGCACTGAAAAGCACAGGCCCTATTTCGAGAAAAACTCTGTGAGGTGATATTACTACAAGGATAGTCAATCTATAAATGTGTATTAGCGTGTGTATTAAGAAAAAACACGGAACTTTTTGAATATATAGTCTGAGAACCTATTTGGATCTCATCCCGAGGACAGTGACGGGACCCTAAAGGCAAAAAGTAAAAGGGTTACCCCTGGAGATATCTCCGTCCTGCCACAGACATGGGGTGCCAGTGCTCATCCACAGATTCTCAGCCGTAGCGTCACCTTCAAAGCTAACTGCATCCGCGGGAGGGGGGCGGGCCTGCACAGGCTCCTGTTACCTTCCCACCGTAGTGGTGCCCATTTACCGACCATCGATAGACGTGTTAGCTAGAACCGAGAAAGCTTGGTGGCCTTCCGGGATCGAACAGCCAAACGTAAGTACAAAAGTAAAGGTTGTGGGACCTCAAATGCAAAAGACCATTTATATAAATGACCAACATTTGCGAAAGTTAGAGGATTTCGTCGAACATCGTTTTTAACCTCGCTCTTTCATACGGTGTCCAGACTTGGGTCAATCACGCCCCTCCACCAGGATTCGGGCTTTTTCCAGAACCCAAAGTGCCTGGAAAACCAGGGCTTAGAAGGTAAACTCTAAAAACTTTTCTGGCTTCTCTAAATTCTCTAAGTTTTTTAGCATTTTAACACAATAATTTTAGGCTCCCTAGAGTCAAGGCAAAAATTGATTAATTTTAGCTCAGTATAAAAATCCTGTTTTAAACATATTTTTCGAAAAACATATCGACCCCACCCCACGCATACGGAGATCCGAACCGCCCCCCCTCCCAGAAATTCTGGCATGGGAAACAGCCAACTATCTTAATCTTACGTCTGATACACCATACCGCCGATCCACCATTATTACCTTCATATTCGTCTTCAGCTTCAGTTTCCTTAGACACTGCGTGCGACACAATCAAATTAGCAAGAAGGAAGAGCACCGTCGACACCATGCTAGCCAACCAGCCAAATCATCGCGATCTACTACGATCATAGATATTATATATATATATATATATATATATCATGGGGGAGCTCGGAGAGCCCCCCCCATAATATGAGCTATAAAGGCACTTTGCGGATTTGGAAAAGTGCTAATTAGGCATAACTAATTAACGGGAAGGAATTAAGAGCTAATATTTGCATTTTTGAAATCTCCAGGCCAAGAGCTTTCGAATGATACCAAACTTGCCCGGAAAAAATGAACTTTGAAAAAATCGACTTTCTCTTACGGGTTTGAAAGTGGGGTTTTTTTCTCTGTATTCAGCATGATTTTTTCCAATTTTGTGTTAACTCGATTTTTCGAACGGCCCATAGGAAAAATTTTTCTATACTATTTTTTGATTATCTAGGCAATGGAACTTAGCAAGTTTATGTTTTTTTTCGAATTTCGATCTGGTTCGATTTTTATAGATGGTCAAAAATGGGAAAAATAGCGTTTTTGGACACCTGCAAGCTGAAAAATTTCTAAGTCCGAAAATTTGAAAATAGTCTAAAAACGGGCAAAAACAGCGTTTTTCGGCCTCGGGGTGGTACCCATATATAGTAAATCGGGGTCGCTGAAAACGATGAGCATACTGCCGATACCGTCCGAAGTGACCACTGGTCAGCATGGCTCCCGTGGTTCCTCGCCCAGGGTCAAAGTAGGGAAAACTCACTATAAACAGCATTTTTCGTGGTTTTAGTAGGGGGCACATATAGTAAATCGACTATGCTTGTTTCAATGGGCGTATTGTCGAAACCGACGGAAGTGACCACTGGTCACTACGGTCTAGGTGGCCTATTGACCACTGGTCAAACCCCCTAAAACAGCGTTTTTCGGCGTTTTGGTTGGAGGCATATATAGTAAATCGACTATGCTCGTTTCAATGGGCATATTGTCGAAACCGACGGAAGTGACCACTGGTCACTACGGTCTTGGTGGCCTATTGACCACTGGTCAAACCCCCTGGAACAGCGTTTTTCGGCGTTTTGGTTGGAGGCATATATAGTAAATCGACTATGCTCGTTTCAATGGGCATATTGTCGAAACCGACGGAAGTGACCACTGGTCACTACGGTCTAGGTGGCCTATTGACCACTGGTCAAACCCCCTAAAACAGCGTTTTTCGGCGATTTGGTTGGAGGCATTTATAGTAAATCGACTACGCTCGTTTCAATGGGCATATTGCCGAACTCGACGGAAGTGACCACTGGTCCAGGTGTCCTATTTACCACTGGTCTAACCCCCTAAAACAGCGTTTTTCGGCGTTTTGGTTGGAGGCATATATAGTAAATCGACTATGCTCGTTTCAATGGGCATATTTTCGAAACCGACGGAAGTGACCACTGGTCTAGGTGTCCTATTGACCACTGGTCAAACCCCCTAAAACAGCGTTTTTCGGCGTTTTGGTAAGAGGCATATATAGTAAATCGACTATGCTCGTTTCAATGGGCATATTGTCGAAACCGACGGAAGTGTCAACTGGTCACTACGGTCTAGGTGGCCTATTGACCACTGGTCAAACCCCCTGGAACAGCGTTTTTCGGCGTTTAGGTTGTGGGCATATATAGTAAATCGACTACGCTCGTTTCAATGGGCATATTGCCGAAATCGAGGGAAGTGACCAGTGGTCACTACGGTCTAGGTGGCCTATTGACCAGTGGTCAAACCCCTTAAAACGGCGTTTTACGGCGTGTTGGTTGGGGGCATTTATAGTAAATCGACTACGCTCGTTTCAATGGGCATATTGCCGAACTCGAGGGAAGTGACCAGTGGTCACTATGGTCTCGGGGCCTACTGACCACTGGTCAAACCCCCTTAGACAGCGGTTTTCGGCGTTTTGGTTCGGGGCATATATAGTAAATCGACTACGCTCGTTTCATTGGGCATATTGCCGAAATCGAGGGAAGTGAGCAGTGCTCACTACGGTCTATGGGGCCTATTGACCAGTGGTCGAACCCCATAAAACAGCGCTTTTCGGCGTTTTGGTTGGGGGCATATATAGTAAATCGACTACGCTCGTTTCAATGGGCATATTGCCGAAATCGAGGGAAGTGACCAGTGGTCACTACGGTCTATGGGGCCTATTGACCAGTGGTCGAACCCCTTAAAACAGCGCTTTTCGGCATTTTGGTTGGAGGCATATATAGTAAATCGACTATGCTCGTTTCAATGGGCATATTTTCGGAACCGACGGAAGTGACCACTGGTCTAGGTGGCCTATTGACCAACGGTCAAACCCCCTTAAACTTCGTTTTTCAGCGTTTTGGTTGGGGGCATATATAGAAAATCGACTATGTTCGTTTCAATGGGCGTATTGTCGAAACCGACGGAAGTGACCACTGGTCACTACGGTCTAGGTGGCCTATTGACCACTGGTCAAACCCCCTGGAACAGCGTTTTTCGGCGTGGTTGGGGGACCTTACACTACCAAAAATTGGATAAGGACAAGTAGGAAAAATGCTCCTTGCAGTCGCATGAAAAAGTTAATATGAGCTATTATGGCCAACATTTAAACGTGCTGAGGACAAGATTTAAAATGTTTAATATGAGCCAACATCTAAATAAGTAGAGGACAAGATGTAAACGTCTAACATGAGCCGCTACGTTTCTCTTGGGCTCATATTGACGCAAATGAAATGGCTAATATATTTTTTATATACAAAGGCTTTCTTCAGATAGTCAAAAGGTTAGAACGGTTTGCATATGCAAGGATGGTATGGCTGGATGAAATCTCACTAGGTACGTATATATCGTCTGTGACAGTTCTAATTTTTATTGCCTTAATCTGGTTTATATTGGTTGCTTTTGTTAATAATTTATATACATGTATATGTCGTAGTACAGTAGATGATTCAGTACAGTCACGGATTGTACTAGTACAGTATGTGATCCTACACTGTACTAGTACAGTGCGTGATCATCCTTACCACAGTGCAAAGTGTAACAAAGACTCAGTGTATTCATGGAACCTTCTTCACTAATGCAACAGCATGTTTGGGGTCTGAATAAGATGTTCAAATAAGCATTTGATTGTTTTCCCTCCAGTTCGTCCTATATGACAGAAAATGTCACATACTTCTTTTAGGAGATGCTATTGTTTTGCAAAAAATGTTGAAACTGTAAACATTCATAGAACACTGCCAAGTAATTTGGAAATGCCGTAGTTCATCGTAATTTGGGAAGCGAATAAGTGTGGGGTACATATATATTTTAGTCACTTAAAGTTTAAAGTTTTAAAATCAAAGTTTTCGACTTACTGGTCGGGCCGGTCGGTCTGACTCGGAGCGGCCTGGTGTCAGGCCTAGGTAGGAAATTTTGGAAACAAGCCGGGCCGACCAAACATGCTTACGGGCCGGCCCGCGCCAGAAAATTTCTGCCCGTGAAGGTCTCCAGCCCCCCCCCAACTATGATTAAAAGAAAGGCAAGCTTCAGTGGAGTAAAACTAATTATTTAAGTAGTTTAAGGCGGTTTTATTTTTTGCCGATAATATTATATTAAAATTGTCAATATCGACACATTTGTCGGGAGATTGTTTTGGCGCACGTGAAGATGGCAACTTTTATTACTGACTATGTTAGACCTTGACTCTGAGGTTCAATTAATCGACAACCGTAACCAATACGACCTTAATTTTAAAACTATTCAAAACATACTGTTTAGCGTTTGGAAAATAAAATACGTAAAAGTCAGAAATTAATTCATAATGTCGAAAAACTGACCAAAATATGGACCCCTTTATTAATTAGTTTGACTTGCCTTTCTTTTTAATTATAGTAAATTTAATTAGTGTTATATATTACGCTTAATCGTTTCCCAAATTACGGTGAACTATGGCATTTCCAATTTACTTTAATTTAATCAAATGCTTATTTGAACATCTTATTCAGACCCCAAACATGCTGTTGCATTAGTGAAGAAGGTTCCATGAATACACTGAGTCTTTGTTACACTTTGCACTGTGGTAAGGATGATCACGCACTGTACTAGTACAGTGTAGGATCACATACTGTACTAGTACAATCCGTGACTGTACTGAATCATCTACTGTACTACGACATATATACATACGTATAGTGAGATCTAGAAGCAACGTCGAAAAACAAACAAATGTCTTGAAGCGAAGTTGAAAAATCAGGCAATTCTGATTTTTGCTTAAAACGTATGCACAAGTATTAATATTCAGTCTTTTCTGGCTAGGTTTAACAATGTCTGCTTAGAGGACACGTACCACAGGCGTAACCAAAGTGAGCGTCAATATGAGCCCAAGAGAAACGTAGCGGCTCATGTTAGACGTTTACATCTTGTCCTCTACTTATTTAGATGTTGGCTCATATTAAACATTTTAAATCTTGTCCTCAGCACGTTTAAATGTTGGCCATAATAGCTCATATTAACTTTTTCATGCGACTGCAAGGAGCATTTTTCCTACTTGTATATATATATATATATATATATATACGTATATACAAGTAACAAAAATGCTCCGCACAAAAGGGGATAATATGTGTGTTGGGCCTATGTCTGTCGTTTAAATTCCGGTTGAGAAAGCAAGTATATAAATCCGACACAGCAAGTTTGGGTGGGTGGTTCTATGGCGAAAGTTGTTCAGTTCGATGCGGGCCTTCATTTGACTCGAAATTTGACCACTTTTGAAAATTTTAATTTTTGACCCAAAATCGCCTAAGTAGCCACCCCACCCCACCCCACCACAGGCCTCTACAGCCACTTTAGGTACACACTTCAATGACAACAGTTGCTCAGTTCCATGCGCGCTTTCATTTGGTACCAAATTTGACCACTTTTGAAAATTTTAATTTTTGACCCAAAATCGCCTAAGTCCCCACCACACCCCACCACAGGCCTCTACAGCCACTTTAGGTACGCACTTCTATGACAAAAGTTGTTCAGTTCGATGCGGGCTTTCATTTGGTACCAAATTTGACCACTTTTGAAAAATTTTATTTTTGACCCAAAATCACCTAAGTCCCCACCCCCACCCTACCACAGCACTCTACAGCCACTTTGAGCATGCAATTCTATGACAAACGTTGTTCAGCTCACTTAGGGCTTTCATTTGGTACCAAATTTGACTACTTTTGAAAAATTTTATTTTTGACCACTTGACCCCCTACCCGATTTACCCTTCAAACGGCAAAGTGGAGCCAGTCCAGCAAAATGGGTGGGTCGGACGGCAAAACGGACTCCGGGAATGAGCTGGGCGCACCAGAAAACCTCTATGGACAAAGTTTTGAGAGGCCATGCACAGTCCTATATGGTGTTCTTGTAAGTCGGTACCGACTTGACCCTCCCGACAGCAAAGTGGAGCCAGTCCAGCAAAATGCGTGCGTCGGACGGCAAAACGGACTCCGGGAATGAGCTGGGCGCACCAGAAAACCTCTATGGACAAAGTTTTGAGAGGCCATGCACAGTCCTATATGGTGTTCTTGTAAGTCGGTACCGACTTGACCCTCCCGACAGCAAAGTGGAACCAGCCCAGCAAAATGGGTGGGTCGGACTGCAAAACGGACACCGGAAATGAGCTGGGCGTACCAGAAAACCCCTATGGACAAAGTTTTGAGAGGCTATGCACAGTCCTATATGGTGTTCTTGGAAGTCGATACCGACTTGACCCTCCCGACAGCAAAGTGGAACCAGTCCAGCAATATGGGTGGGTCCTACGGCAAAACTGCTTACGGGAATCAATTCGTCGTGCCAGAAAACCTTTGTATGAAAGAATTGAGCTTTCTAAGTTGAATACACAGCGAGAATTTTCGATTTTTCATTTTTCGAATTTTCACCATTTTTGACCGGCCACTGTGGTCGCATGGGAAGTGATAGAGAAACGAGACTTAGCTATTTAGTTAGTTCAATATATGTAGTTTCTGAATATAAAAGGAAATCGGCTCCAGCTCTTAACGTTCGAGCTGCGCAGCGACCACAAAAATGGTCATTTTTCGCTCTGAGCCGACTTTGCGGCGCCGCTGCGGCGCTGTGGCGCACCTGCGGCGCAAAAAAAGTAGCGATTCTTAAATGGCGCATGGGGTACTACCAGACCCTATACCACTTTAGGTCCGGCATCCGCTGCAGATTACGTGAAAGAGGCGGAAAGTCAGGACAATACGACCATTAAATAGGAGAAACCGGAAAAAAACATCGCCGCCATAACCGGTCCGGGGCGCAACTTTTTAACGGAAAGTGATACGGGGCTGAAACTTCGCACACATACTAAACTCGATGTGCTCTACAATTTGCGCATGAAATCTGCGCAGGATCTGCGCAGGATTTTGCGCAGCCTCTGCGCAGCTTATTTTACGGTGTCTCCAGGGACTTTTGACACATATTATAGGGGTCGCTGCCGCGACCCCTATGATATACGTAGCAAGCTTCAAAAATACTTCCAAAGTCAAACATTCGGGTGAAATCTTATAAACGGTTTTGGAAACATATATACGCATGTCGTATATACGAACTTTTCATGGAGCTCTAATACAGTTGAAATTTTGGTCAAAATGAAATTTTACGGCTTCGCTGGAATCTTTTGGTCAAAAATCGTCTACTTTGATACTAAAACTCGATTTTTGAGCACTTTGGAGTTTAGTTGTAGCAATATACATAGAAAACACAATTTTTACGGTATTTTGGCATTTTTAGCCTACGTATATATATATATACAAGTAGGAAAAATGCTCCTTGCAGTCGCATGAAAAAGTTAACATGAGCTATGATGGTCAACATTTAAACGTGTCAGGACAAGATTTAAAATGTTTAATATGAGCCAACATCTAAATAAGTAGAGGACAAGATGTAAACGGCTAATGAGCCGCTACGTTTCTCTTGGGCACATATTGACGCTCATTTAGCTTTTGCTTACTTTGAATACAACACTGAAATGGCTTGCATGAATAACTACGCATATAAACATTGATTTTGCAAAGCTGTACGTAAATGTTTTCTTCTCCACCGCTACATCCAAGTACACATTTAAGGCCAAAATTTCTAATTGTTCTGCCAAATATTCGGTACGCTGTGAATTTCTATCATAAACGCAAGCCACAACCTTGGTTTCAAAAATAATTTCAGTGAAATTTTTGAAAAATATTTAAAATTTTTCGAAATTTTTGTCAGAAATTTGCAAATTTTTTATTACTTTTTGTCTGAAATGTACACGGATATCCGGATATTTTTCTCAAATCGGATATAGTCAATCGGGAAAAAAAGCCACGTCAAAATTTCGGGAAAAAAAGCCACGACCGCCGTGGCCTAACGGGTGAAGCTATTGCAGTAATATTTGGCGTGTAGAATGACGACCTCAATATAAGCCCACACGGCGATTTTTAGCTTTCTGACTCTCTTCTATAGTCAATAGAAGGGTCGACATTTTTTGGAAAACTTTGTTCCTGAAATGGCGGGAAAACGGTAATTTTTGAAAAGTTCATAACTTTAGTGTCAATAGAGATCTGAATAATTTCTAGTTTCTACTGCAATCAAGTGGGAACATGTCTGGCTTTGTTCTCACACAAATGTCAACAATTCAGAACGTCACGTGGTCTCTGCGCAGGTGTGGCTTTTTATTCCCGATGATTTTGACCCATCGGGAAAAAAAGCCAGTCACTTTCTAGACCTATTGTGAGCAGTTTTCTTGGATTTTTGGGATTATTACTATGCTGAGAATAATCAGCAATTCAAGTTTTACAGAGCAATACCGTTTGTAGGTGGGTAGTCCCTGAAATGAGCAACTTTTGGACTAATATGTCAAGCCAGTCTTTCTGACCGTTACACACCGCATTTCATCCTTAAACTGGCACATTCGGCCAAAAAGAGCATTACGAATTCATTGGAAAACACTATTTTGTAGCTAGCCTTCGTTTTTGCAAGTTTTTTTAAAAATTTGTGATGAAACCTAGCCAGTTTATGCTGCAAACTAAAAAGTTGTTTTTAGTTCTTTACGAAGGCAATTTGCGTCGGTAAACAACAATCCCAGGGTAAATAAGCGATGCTGAACATGATGGAACACTCAGAATTGGTCTACGCCTTCAGGATATGCTTCGACCAAGGTGGCGTTTTTCCCGATGACTGGCTTTTTCTTCCCGATTTTGGCATTTTCCCCAGGAAATTAATCACATAGTACTCTCTATTGCTACGGTCCAGAGAAGTCTATCATTAATATATACATGAAAATAATCCGTAGGGGTTGCCATTCTTCAAACTACAAGAATTTTCCCATAATTCTAAAAAATGAGTTCTACACGTCCAAAAGTCTGAAAAATGGCGTTTTTCCCGATTGACTATATTATCCTGATATCCAGTGCCCACCACTACTATATAATTATTTTCTAATTCTTTTCTAATTGTTTTCTAATTATTTTCTTATTACTTTCTCACAAAAACGACGATTTTTCTAATATTTTCTAATTGTTTTCTAAAACTTTTCTTGTTTTCTAACCATGTTCAACATATTTTTTTCCAATTTTCTAGAAATGGGCTTCGTGTGGGGTAACCCCTAATTTTTGACCAATTTTATCCCCTCCCAGAATTTTTGACATACCCTCATCCAAATTTCGGCTACAACCCCCTCGAACCCCCGTCATTGGTGCGGTGTAACGGGGATTTGGTTTGGGGGCCTCCCTCCCCCGAAATTTTGGGGGGGTCTAAAAAGCCATCCCCCATGACCCCCCAAACCTCCCCCAAAAAATTTCTTCTATTTTTATGTCAAAAATAGCATTTTCAGCCATTGCTAATGCCGAAAAACATGAAATCATTAAGTAATCTTAACATTAGACAGTGTTTTTAAACTAGAAAACTTGATTGCATGTTTCTGAGTCCAGAATAGAGTCTAGAAGACCATAGGTGTGGCTGGGCCAAAAATCTGGGGGGGGGTAGCGAAAATTTGTCATTTGGAGGGCCCCCCTAACACACCTATGTAGAAGACCATAATACCGTTTATAAACGTGTATTTCTCGCGATAATAAACACGTTAAGCTAAAAATTTGGACATTTTTGAAAAATTTTGCAAAACTTGCCCTAAAAATGCCCAATTTTTGGCCAATTTTCGCGCATTCGGCGCGACTACTCGCATGGAGACTTCCAAATGGAGGGGTCGCCAACCCCCCCCCCCTAAAAATTTTTATATATATACCCCTCCCCCCACATCGATTTTTTCAGACCCTCCCCCCTAAAAATTTTCAAACCCCTACCTAAATTTTTGAAAATTATTTTTAGCTAAAAATTCTAATTTTTCCAAAAAATTCGAAAAATTAGCGAAAAATTGCTAGAATTCGCTTATTTAAGCTAAAAATCGTTATAAATAGCTGTAAATTGAGAAGATTTTTCAATTTTTTAACGAAAAACCTACTTTTTTCGAAATTTTTCGCCGATCCCCTTAGAATATTTTTCTTACCCCTCCCCCAAATCGAGTTTTCGCGACCCCCTCCCCCTTTTTTTCGCCAACCCCCCCCCCTCAGGGGCGTATCCAGGGGGGTGGTCCAGGGGGTCCCCGGACCCACCCCTTTTCGGAAGATTTTTTAAATTTCCGGCTATTGTTGGCTCAAATTTGGCCATTTTTGAGGAAATATTAGGTCCGGACCCTCCCCTTTTCGGGTTGGACCCCCTCCTTTTCAAAATCCTGGATACGCCCCTGCCCCCCTCCCTACTTTTTTCTGTACCCCCACCCCCACTTTTTTCGCCAGCCACACCTATGGACCGGGGGCTCCCAAACATTTCTGGGGGGAGGTTGGAAAATTGGCTGGGGGGGGGTTACCCCCCAACCCCCTCAATTACACCTTATGCCCCCCGTCCACCCAGCGATTTTTTGACCCAAAAAGTTAGCTAAATTTAGCCAAAAAATGGTCATTTTGTGAAACATGTTTTTAAAATTCTGACTTAAAATCACTTTAAAACGGTGCAAAAACGCCTAAAACGTTAAAAACAGGCCTTATTTTGAAGGCCGAAATTTTGGTAAAACACCCTCCCCCGAAACCAGAGTTTCCTTTGGGAGGTGGGGGGTACTCCACCCAAAATGTTTGACCAATTTTACCCCCCCCCCCCCAGAATTTTTGACTTGCCCTCCCCCAACCTTCGGCTACCCCCCCCCAGCGATTTTCGGGCCCAAAAAGTTAGCTAAATTTGGCCGAAAATGGTCATTTTATGAAAAATTTTTCTAAAATTTTGACTTAAAATCGCTTTAAAACGGTGCAAAAACGCTAAAACCGATAAAAACAAGCCTTGTTTTGACAAGAAAAGCGTTAAAATACAGAAAATTTTGCGTTTTTAGGCCATTTTTCGAAATTCCTGAGGTCCGAATTCTGGGGGGGGGGGTTGGGGGGGTACCCCCCATCACATTTCTTGGGTAGACCACCAACCACCCAAGATTTACCCCCCCCCCAGCCCCAGACCCAAAGTTCCAGGGAAACTATGCCCGAAACCCCCATTCACCAACTGGGGGGGAGTCCTGCCGAGGGCGCGAAAAATGGTAAAAAATTGGGCAGTTTTAGGGTAAATTTTGCAAAAATGTACAAACTTTTCGCTCAAAGTGTTTATCATTGCGAGAAATGCACGTTTCTAACTGTATTATGGGCTTTCTGACTCATTATTGACCTTATTTTAGACTTGGAAACATGCTGGCGAGGCGATCAAGTTTTCGAGTTTAAAAACAATGTCTAATGTTGACTGTTCATTGGCATTGGAAACGGCTCAAACATAGTTTCCCTGGAACTTTGGGCAGGGTTCATGCGGACTTTTCAGTTTCAATTTCCAGGTTTTTCCAGGTTTTTCAAGGTTTTCAGCGGCAATTTTCCAGGTTTTGTATTAATAAATTTTGATCAAATTAGTGTAAATTTGGAGCATTTTTGGGGTATCAGGACCTTAAAACCAGCGATGCACTGGACCCAAGCCCGACAACAAGGCCCCTGTCCCGACATAAGTAAAGAAATGGTAAACCAGGGCTGGGTTTTTCCGGAAAAATGCGGAAAACTAGTTTTCCGGCTTTTCCAGTGTTTTTCCTTTTTCTATAAAACCCAACGGCTTTAAACTGCGTCTGGAGTGCTAAAAAGGTCAAATTTTAACGAATTAAAGCGTTAAACATTATTTTAAATCTACAAAAAAATCTAGACCGCTTCAAGGATTTTTTAGAATTTTTCAATTCTTCAAATTTTTGGAAGAATTTTTCAATTTTTCAAATTAATCTGGAAAACTTTCGGAAAATTTTCAACATTTTCGCAAAATTCTCAAAAATATTTGAACGTATCGGGTTTTGCGATTCCCATCGTACGGTAACTATTGGCATTTTCAATCAAACTTTTGGAAATATGAAAGCTAAAAATAGGTTAAATGTTCACAAAAGTTGTAATTCGTTAAAATCCGAAAAAAGCCGTGTTAAAGTGTTAAAAATACAAATCTAGTGTAAAAAAGTGTAAAAACCTCTTCAAAAGTCTGAATACTATATACATAATGACTAACGAATGTAAAATTATCTTTAATATACGTGTATTTACTTTTTTACAATTTAGTCCTATTGCGTATTTTTAATTTCGACGGCGTAAATTTACAAAAATGGCTTCTCCGCGTTATAAACACAATAAAAGCACTGAATGTAGACGTCGAGTTAATGCGTTTTTAGCAGTTTTTAAATAAGATTAAAGAGTCTTAGCCTCATTTTACGCACCGTGCTCGTTGAACTATATTGTTAAACTATGGCAGACGAAAAATAGATATATAGCGTAGCCACAAAAATTTTCGAGTGGGGGAATGCAAATGTCCGGGAGGTCTGGGGGCAGAACCCCCAGAAGCTGAGAAATTTTTCTATTTTGTTACCTTCGTGGAATTTTTACAGAGTGTTCTCTGAAATTAAGAATATATACTTAAGGCACAATCACGTGTTACTCAAATAATGCAAAACCTGGTCAGAGTAGGGTATTTGGTACTCATTCTGGGCTACGAAACACGTATTCTGATGGTATAATTCACTTATTTCGCGCCGTCGGCGCGAAACTTTTTTGAAAAATGGGCGTTTTCCACATGGCACGGAAAAATTATTCCTGGGAGGGTCCACAATTTCGGGGGGACTTCCCCCCCATTCTCCCACCCCCCGGCTACGCGCCTGCGCCAGGGTCAGGGGGAACTGAAGACAATTTTTAATTTCGGAGGTTTGCTCTTAAAAATTTTGAATTCTATAGCTTGAACAGTTAAGAGTCTTTTCGAGTCAGAAGAGTCAGATTTCGCATTTTAGTTTGCTATGTCAAGTAAAAATAGAAACAAAAACAATACATATATATACGTACATAGTACGTACATGTGCTTAGGCAGAAAATATAAGCAACTGCAGACAAAAGAATGAACGTAGAATCGAAGACGTAAGCGGGGGTCTAGGGGAGGCAGCCCCATCCCCCAAGAAGAAGCCAGCGTTCAAACTACAGCAAAAAATAGTCTCAAGAAATTAATTTAGACCATCCTTGAAATTCCAACAACCGAATTTTTAAGCTCGATTGCGTAAATGCGTAGATTTCTTCAAAAAATCGTGGAACCAACGGGAAGTTTGGGTGGTGTGGGTGAGGAGCCCCACAAAATTAGAAGAATTTTTAAAGCAGGACCTCCTGGATAAATTTTCAGTATAATTTTCGATAATCGTAATTTATTGGTAATGTTCGCCTTTCAGGATAAAGTTTTCAGTTTGTGTTATGATAATAAAATTTAAAATAAACAGTGTAAGGAAAGGCGTATTGCTATAAAACACACAATACCAAGTAGAAAACTATGCAGAAACCATGAGTGAAAAGCTGACAAACCGGGATAAACAAAATCACAATTCGTGCGTTTTTTTCCAATTTAAATCATAAATCTAAGAAATTTGGCGAAATTTTGCAATCAATCATCAAATTCCAGGTTTTTCCAGGTCTTTCCGCAAATTCCAGGTTTTTCCAGGTCGCATGAACCCTGTTTGGGTCTGGGGGGGGGGGTAAATCTTGGAAGGTTGGTGGTCGACCCATGAAATGTGATGGGGGTACCCCCCCAGCCATAGTTTCCCTGGAACTTTGGGTCTGGGGGGGGTAAATCTTGGGTGGTTGGTGGTCTACCCAAGAAATGTGCTGGGGGGTACCCCCCCAAACCCCCCCCCAGAATTCGGACCTCAGAAATTTCGAAAAATGGCCTAAAAACGCAAAATTTTCTGTATTTTAACGCTTTTT
>JASAND010030782.1:0-53278 GCA_030248195.1 Trissonchulus latispiculum
AAAATCACGAAATAAAGTCATAAAGAAACGTTTTCCCATTAAAAGCTACTCTAAGTTCTTTGTTTGCATCGGATATCAAACATACAACCGAATATAGCTCCATTCTCAAGGAAGTTCAGGTGTAAAGTGCCTTTATTTGCTGCGGCACCCCCGTTTTCACCTGTTTTCAAATTGCATGCAATTAATAGCCGGTTACTCGTTAAGTACTGAACGAAACTACTCAAAATTGAAACTCGATATGCAGGACATATGTGACAAAATTTTGTGTGAAAATGAGCAAAATCCGTGACCATAAAATTTTTCATGGTGGACCGGACCCCCCCCCCCTTAAGTGGGTGTTCCCTTAAGGGGGTGCTTGCATTACCGGGAACGGTTCTCCTGAGTTTATTTTCCAACGAATCTATTTCAAACCTTCAGCATAGACAGCTGGTGCTAAATGTTAGCAATATGTAGAATTTGAATAATCCAGTGCTTGGCATGCGACTTACGCAAGAGGGATAAGTTGAAATTTTCAAAACGCTGTCACTCGTTAACGGCTGAATTAAATTAGCTCAAATTTGGCGCAAATGCGTAAATGAACATAACGCAGGGGCAATTTTTTCAGTTTTTCGATTTATGCAGTTTTGAGTATTTTATGAATATTCGAAAAATTTGAAAGTCAATATCTCACGGAATATGCGATTTAAACCAAAACTAAAAAAATTGCCCCTGCGTACCCGTCAAATAAGCGTGCATGCAAAATTTGAGCGAATTAGGTCGCAGCAAATATGAGAAAATCAAATTCAAAAATTTCGCACTAATCGCTTCAGTTTTACGCAAGTATTATGCTTTTAATAAGTCGCACAGTGTATTTCATGAAATAATAAACAAGTCCACACAAAAGCAACGTGAAAAGCCCTGTAGAATTCATTTCCGAACGATAGGTATTTACATTGGCATTCACTTTGAGAATGGTAAACGTAACTTTGTCATATATTCAACCGCCTGTAACTTTTGATTGCAACCACGTACAGGAGAAATATGCACATCGTTGTAACGGGCTTTTTATGCTCTTTAACCTAGTGCATTCGACGTTGTCGTTTGCAGCTTTAATAAAATTTCGAAATTTCAAGCCATACCGGTAGCTAGCCAAGCACGTGGTCTCCGTTGCCGAAATTTTGTCAAAGGATGCCCCGCCAACCAAAGTAAGTTTAGTTGGGATTTCTTTAAAATTGAGCTATCGGTCTAAATTTTATATCTATAATCCCGATAATGCAAGCGCCACCTTAAGCGCGAGAATACGGTAGTTCATTTTGTGTCAGCTGATAGTCCTTCAAGAGTACTCTATGAGTCACTCTTTAGAATTTAACGAAATTTCAAAGAAAAGCGGAATTTTTAATTAGAATTACTAATTAGGTTAGGTGCACCATTTCCCGCTTTACGCAAATTAGAGTTAGCATTTTTTTTATTAGTAATTCTAATTAAAAATCCGCTTTTCTTTGAAATTTCGTTAAATTCGAAAGAGTGTCTCATGGAGTTGTAAAGATTTGGCTCCGCCGGGAATCGAACCACGGACCTCCCGAACTGCAGTTAGGCGTGCAACCACTACACCACGGAGCGAGGAGAGAAGAGCACATAACTTCTATATCATTGGTGCTCTCTGTACAGAGTACTCACTATCTGCTGACACAAAATGAACTAATAATTCAAAAATTGGTTCGCTAGGCGACTTTTGGCGAACCAACAAAAAAGTTAATTTTTTAGTGGAACCATGCGTGACTCAAAGCTAAATGTTCGTGACTCATACACAGTTTTGCTTGCTCTTTCTGGATCAAACAGTTCCAGATCTGGATCAAAGACTTGGTTCGCTAAGAAGACACACGTGACGTCAGGCATACATAATCAGTCCGTAGTATTTTGTCAAACGAAATGCTGAAGTAATTTTGTTTCTTTCCCAGCTCAAGCCATAAGAGTATATACGTTGGTTCAAGCAGCCACTCATCAGCAAGAAGACGACTCTACCGAAATATTGATGGATAGATAATCTGACGTCATTGATTGTACATAAATCTGGACAGAACCAATGAATTATAATGTGCGGTAATGATGTGTGAATTCAGTGAAACGAAGTGATATAATCCTTCCTCGGTTACAGGCTTTGTCGGTTAATTAATCGTTCCTGCTAATTGCTGTCCATCGAATATCTCACAGCTGGATAGGCTTTTTGCACCTGTCTTCTTTCAGCTTACGCCTTGGTGGACTGGCCAGACAGATTTCGTCCGTTTCTTTGGTAGTCGCTGTCAGATCATGAATACTATCACTACACAGCGATAGGGTATCAAATTTAGTTCTAAAGTTGGTTTTGGCCAACTTAAATTCTCCTTGTGACATTGCCTTCTTGAATTGTTCTCGTTTGAGTCTCAGTCTTTCCTGTTCTGAGATATGAACCGCTGCTTCCAGGTCATTAGTTTTGGAGTCGAGCTCTGTCTTCTGACATCGAAATATTCGTCGCAAAAAGTTGATACAACAATTGAGCCAGTAGTGTCTAACAGCGATGATGATCACAATCACCCACAATAGCAAGACCCCAATTCCCAGCACAAATAGGCTCGTAAAATAATCCAATTTCAATAATGCCATGTTCCGTTTGGTCCCTCGTTGAACAGAACTGAGCCGTTGAGTTGGGTTATAAAGTTTGAGACTGGGAGAAATTACCCGCGCATGTAGGTAACAGTCCAAAGGTTATGTTAATGGATGAAACTAGGCAGCTGACATTTTCCTTCATGCACTATTTCTAAAGTAATTTACAATCAAATGACTTCAAATATAATATTTTTTCCAGTCATCAGAAAAAAATTAGGCCGAGCCCTATAGAAAGTGTCAAAACCTGACATGGTCGTGAAATTTTGCTGGCTATTTGTGTCGTACATTTATGGAATCATGTAATATCTTAGCTGACAGCCGGGCACGCAGGAGGAAAGTTCTTATCAAGCCTGGCAGAAAAGTCCTGTCACGAAAAACCCATGGTGACAGTTGAATAGCTCCCTATCATTTCAAGCTATAGCTCATTTGCTTGATCTTAATTTTACAGACGACAGTTTTGTAATAGAATCGAATTCTAGAATAATTACAAAACAGGATTGTGATGGCTGAACGGTGATCACTTCAAACTGTTTCATTAAACCGAAACTAATATATACTAAACTGTGTAGTGTAGCTACCAGCACAGTCGGCCTTAGTTAGGATTGATTGAACGGTCTAGGAAAGGAAAGAAATAATAATAAAGTCATTATGCTTTTACATGTATATTAGTTTCATTGATTGAGTGAAGTTTTGCACGCAAAGTCTGTAACAATCACCACATCTAACTGGTTAGTGATTAATGTTTAGTATTCCAACGGTTGACTTTATGCTAATTATGTTTACTACAAATTAGTACTCTGCAACTATCTCGATTTAGCTGGCTCTCAGTGGATGAAGTATATAATAATATAAATTGTCTTCTGACAGGTAGGTAAGAATAGATGCCACAGATATGGTCACCACAGTGCACTGACTGGTGGCCTGCTACTGGCCAGAATTTCTGTGATTCATAACAGTGTATATGTCAGTGTTACTGGCCGGCCGGTCGCCTGAACCAGGCCAATGCGTAATATTATTTGCTATACATAAACCTGGAGTAACTGGAAGGATGCATCATTTAGTGCAAAGTTTTTTGCAAAATGCACCAAAATAGAGCAAAACTGGTACCGGTCGACCTGTGTTGACCGGCCAGCTGGTTTGCAACACCCGGCTGGCCGGCCGGCCGAGCCACAAAAACCGACCGGGCAACAACACTAGTAACACTCAATCTCTCTCTGCTTTGCCGTGCTTCCATTGTAAAATAAAACTAAAACAAACTGATACTGATAGCTGCAGAAACTCATTTGTCTAATTATTTCTGCAACGGTCTAGTTGCCAAATTCCCAACCATCCAAAACGGTTTAATGAATTAATGAAACATTTCGTGGAACTCTTTTGGTCCGTTGTTCCTTGTTCAAGTTTAATGGTGATTTCATAGTTGCAGTCGCCTCTAGACGCGCGTAGACGCACGTCGACGTGCGTAGACGCGCGTCGAAGCGCGTCAACGCGCTACACTGCCATGTCACATTTGGAGGCGTCGACGCGCGTTGACGCACGTCGCCGCGCGTAGCCGCGCGTCGACGCCTCCAAACGTGACATCACGTCCTGGCGCTATGCTAGCACTGGCTGCGTCGCCGCGCTTCGAGGCGCGAAGAGGTGGGTCGCCGCGCGTCAACGCGCCCATTTGTAGCATGCCAGTTTGCGCGTATCGACGCACGTCGACGCGCGTTGATGCGCGCAAAATTATATTGACGTTTGTAGACGCGCGTAGACGCGCGTCGACGCGCGTACACCTGCGTTCGCGACTATGAAGGCACCTTAAATCCCAAACAATAGAGAGATTTTACCCGACGGTTCACTCTCCATACGTGTCGTTAGCTTGGTCAGTTTAGTTTCACTGTAAATAAACCAGCCTGTCTATGTCATCAATGTATGGTGGAGACTTCCTATGGATTGGATAAGATGGGGACTCCTTTAGCTTTGGCTGTACTATGCAACTGCGCTGTGCTCGGTTAGTCAAGCATGTTTTGGGATCCATGGACCCTTCATGTCTGCCTTTTCGTTCTATGCTTGCGGAAACTTACAGCGCTTAGCTGATAAAACAATAAAAACAATAAATAAATAAATGATTAACTAAATAAATGAATAAATAAATAAAGTGTTTGTGATCTAGAGAATGAGTAACTAATTCTAAATTGACAGTACCACTACGTGATACATGTGGGAGTACAGTACCACTAGGTGAGAGAGATTTACAAACAAAAACTCCACCAAGAGTCCGACTACGAAACGGAATAATTTTAGTCGCATAGCTGGCGGCTGTCTAATCTCCTTAAAAATCATGAATTGTTTGGAATTCAACTGAAGAACCATAGTCATCGAAAATCAATCAATCAATACCTATCCAATGACAGATAAGAATAAAATAATGAGAGAAACACCAATTTGCAAATTGGTAATAATAGTATATATGTAGAAAGGTATTATTTGCTTCTGATCTGTCGCCATTTTTTCATACCTAAATATAATCAGTCCTTTGCATTTTTAGAAAACATATAATTTTTACTAGTGGTCATTTATAAGCTTTGTAAAGCAGCATGTGCCCTCTTTTAGTGGATAGAAAAGTGTTGCCAGTACATACAGAATGAGAATATATAAACATGTGTAATGGAATTGGTAAAATTTGAAGTTAAAATCTGTTTAAAATGATTAGAACATGGTCAAAATTAATGAAATCGGTAAAGAAGAATCTCCATGCCATGGATTTGCGAAGAAGATCAACGATTATCACTATGGAATATAATTAATAAATGATGTCCAAGCAATAACTGTATGAATTGTGTTGTGTTTGCCAATCCAGAGTTGTCTAGTACTCAATATTAAGGAAAACTCCTAAATAGGGACCAAGGTTTGTACTCAAGTAGGACAGAAATCTTAGTAGCATTAACAATTTCTGGTATAATTAAGTTTAAATATCGTTTAAATTACTAACAATACTAATCTAGAAGTGTAAACGAGGGGTTAATTCGGTCACCTATTTCCTAATAATCGGAGTTGTCACTCCACCCGACCTTAAACGGCAATATTGTGATGAATCGTAAAGGATATTAATGAAAATTAACGAGTTGTTACTCCCCACGAAGGAGGCATCGACACCCTGACTAATTTTAGGGGGTCTCAATGAGTTGTCACTCATAATTTAAGGCAAGAATGGCCCCTTTCTCACCACCTCGTATGTTTTTTATTGAACCATGAAACATGAATTAGTAGGAGGTCATTAACTTGTAATAGGAATTTACCTGGCTACTAAGTTGAAAATTGGTCGTAAAATTACCTATAAAGTGGAAATTCACACTAAAAATGACGAATATCGGAAGATGGTTCGACTCTAGGCATTAAAATAGCTAAGTACGTAGTTGTATAGGTTTAATTAGGGTTAATTAGTACTAATTAGGCAGTAATTAGTTAATTTTAACAATTTTTGGTCGAAACATGACTTGGGCTCAGATGAAAGAGAATTTGATGCTGATTTCAAAAATCCAAACCCGACGTTTTAACTCTAAAAATTAAGAAAGTTATAGTCAAAAATGTTTTTTATTAGGATTACACTTTTGTTGTGTAATCTTAACACTCCAAAAAGGAGTGTTCTAAAAAGGTTTTGTTTTGGTTTGACTTAAGTCAAACCTTTTCCTTCCCTACTTTCCTTTCTTTCTTCTGTTGGGCTTTTCTTCAGGGACCCAACAGTTGTCTTCTCCTCAAGCTTTGGCCGAAGACAAAGCCAGCAAAGAGGAAAAGGAAAATCTACGTAGTTTTCAGCCCAAGTCATGATTAGAAGGGGGCCGTTGCCCTTTAATAATAGTAATATTACAATAATGAGTAGCTAGGAATGCGTACGTAAGTATATACTAGGTAATTATGTAATTTATTCGTTCTGGAAAATTATACAATTCGCGCAACAATTAGTTAAAGTCCTGAAATTTAATAAAATTGTCCCTTTGGTTGCGTTTATGTGTTAAAGAAAGTTTCCCAAAATTTTGCTAGAATTCGGGGCCCAAAATATATCAAAAAAGGGTCAGTTGGAGGGCAATAATTCTAAAAGCTCATTAATCTTGACCCTCGGCGGTCAGCTGGCCCGCCTCGCCACTGCGCCCCATATGTGAAAGGTGGCAAGCTTCTAGAAGTTTCCAGAACCTTCTAGAAGCTTTGCCTTAAAATCAAAGGAAAATCCGCCTCTAAAGTCACTAATGACCTGTCATCGGGCTGCCAGCAAAACTGTCAGCCCGACCCCAAAATTTTCTTTCTAATCAGTGTTCGTTTGAGTGCGACCGAGAGCGGTTGCTTTCCCCTCTCCCTTCTAGTGCGCTCTCCAGTGCAGTTGTTGCCTGCATGGGGGCTAAAGTGCACTCTCCCCGGTTAGGACTAAAACGTAGGACTTTTCTGGCCTTCGGGCCAGAAAAGAAACTGAGATATTGACCACGAACACTTACAATTTAGGGCCATATAGGTTTGTTATACCTGGCCAGGATCTGCAACAAGGACAAAAATCCTAGGAAAGTCAACGGCCATTTTGGCCATTTTTTGTGTATATTGAGGCCTTTTGGCCATTTTTTAATGTGTGATGTTTTTGGGTCTTCGGGCCAATTTTTTCTACAGTTTATAAGGCCAACGAACCAATTTTTTATGTGTATTTTGGGCTAGTGAGCCCCACTTTTCTCAGTATCTTGGGCCAGAGGCCAGTTTTATTTCTCTAGCATGCGTGGGCCCTTGAGCCACTTTTCAGTTCCTCCGTCTTAAATCGTTACTAGTATTATTTTATGATTTTAATAAAAGGGGCAGCTCATGTAAACCCCTCCTGTTCGATGGAGGTCTTGAGAATTGTCCCTACTTTAGTTTTTCTGTTTTTATAACCGACACCCTCTTAATATCGAGGTTTGCTGACCTCCACCCCTCGTTATTCTACTTTATTTAGTTATTCTTTTATTTGCACCTTTCGGTCAAGCCACGACCAACACTTTTTACTATTTTTTATAAGGCCCGTTTGGCCAGTAATTTGGGGTTTTTTCAGTAGAATACGGGATATCTAAGTTGGGACCCAATCCCTGAGATTGAGCTAGAGGGTCCCTTTGCTACGACCCTAGAATTTTAAGACAGTAATAGGTAACTTCACCCCACAGCCGGCAACTAGGAGTTGCCGGCCGTATTGTTTTGTCACGGCTTTGTTAAGCCTCAAAAACTCATTGTCCGTAATTTGTAATTGGTTGCTGTAGGTCGGTATTGAAATTAGTAGGTTACCAAAAGTATGAAACGAATTTTAAAACGAAGTTCTAAACCAATCGTTTGTTTTATAATCCTTTGTCTTTAATAATTAATAATCAAGCGTTTCACGGGGAATGACCGGCTTCCCCATTAGTTAATTTAACTATTGACAGTTGTTTGGTTTTCAGTAATGATTGCTTAGCAATCATTACTCACACGGCTTTCGAAAGTTGTAAAATTCTTCAAAGTTGCCAAAGTTCTACGCTAAAAGTCGAGTTTTAGGACTCTAAAACTCGCAACAAAATCTTCATTAAATCTTATTAAACTAGTAGCTAATAATTGCATTTGAAATGGGTACTAAAGCTCTAGTTAAGGGTATAAACGACCCCATAAATTAGATTTAGGATACATGAATTGTCCCTAGGTGCGTGTGTGTATGTGTGTGACTGAGATTAGTTAGATAAGTACCTACTTAAGAGGTTGCGTGTTTGTGAGTATGTGTGCGAGATTGTATGAATGGCATTGTATGGTAGGCACGATTGGTATGAATAACTGTGAGCTGTTGATATGAGTGTATGCTACTCTAACTGTCGTATAAATGATGTTTAAATGTCTAATTATGTCGTGTCGCAAATGTTATGTGAATGCTGTCTGAATGTCGTGTGAATGAGGACCAAATGGTTACCTAGTTGTGCGATCTGGACAGTGTGCAAGTATTGTATGACGGACGTTTAACTTAGTAATAGGGTTACGATTATTGAGCGCTAGTTAGTCAGAAAGTGTGTAGGTGTTGTGTGTATGCGTATGATGTGAATGAATAAGTGATTGTTCCTAATTGTAACGACTATCTGTGTATAATTGTGTGAAGCACCAGAATTAGTTAGGATTCCTATAATATGCAGGAAAATAGTAACAGCTAAGGTAGTTCTAGGTTGTAAGCCTTGTATGCGTGTTTAGATGTCTATAAATGTGTGATTATGTGAGAAAAACTTGGCCTAGGCTCCGTTAAGTGAATACGCCAGCGAGACTAGGGATCTAGGGTCACGGGGACCCCGCATTAGGTCCTTATCAGTCGGAAAAAGGATATCCTCGATTCGTCCGTGTAGGTCACTCTTTGTTAAGAGTGCGGACGAATCGCATGAAGGAAATTGCGCCAACCATCGGTTTTTCGCAAAACAAACGAACATCTTAACCGCCTAAAGCTCATTATTCTCGCAATTTCCACATAAAAAAACTAGTACGTAAGTCCAATAGGGAAGGTAATCCTTTGTTCTCAGCATAGGTTCCTGTAGCTTGAAATTATCACGCACTGTCATTGCCATTAGTGGTCAAACTGACCTTACTCAGCGTATATTTTGCTCATAATGAGGACCGATGTCGTCGTTTTTAGTTCAAGGCTGATACATGTTGTTATTGCCATTTTCAGTTGGTTTAATCATATTCAACTCAAACTTCGTTCACAATTACGACCGCAAGGACGGCCTGGCACCATTTCATGACAGTGCCCGTGTTTAAAGATAAATCTAGCAAAAGCCTGTCTCCTAACATTCAGCAAGGGTAGAAGCTTAACCTTGCTCAGTCAATAACTTTTACAAATGTGGGTTATAACAACCTTTTCATGAATGGCAATAGCCAACATCAGTAAATCGGTAGATTTAGTCAATATTGAATAGTAGTCATTACTGTACCTGGAACGAGCAAAATAACAATTAGCTACGTAGGTATTAGGGATAGTTACTAGATCCATCTTCCGATAAAGGCAAAATTAACAAAGTGCACAAACTTAATCAGTTTCCGAAGTTCAATATCCGTTAAAGCAGGAAGTTGTTGCCTTCCTCTTTAAGGGCCCGGGAAAAACGGAGGCCTTAAACTTGCCTACTATATGTTTGTCAAATCTACGCGTTAACGTCTTTTCTAATTAATTTAATAATTGTCATCAACAGGAAGTTGTTACCTTCCTCGTTCGGACCTGGAAAACTAAAGGTCCTAAGCTTGATCATGCTTGAACAAAGTAGCAATACGCGTTTCAAAATAATTAGTATCCGCCTGCTTCGAAAGGGCTCGAAATAACCGTAACCTTACGCTTCCAGCCTGGGGTGCACAGAAGCGAGACGTACAAGGCAAAATCATGGCGTAATGGCAATTTCTTGCACAAGAGTGCAAGAAATTGTGCGAAAAACGGTATTGCGCCCTAAAATTAACTCTCAATGCAGCGATATCGTCAAAACTGCACCAAGTTACGATATTCTCGCTAAAACTTTCAAGTTTTCACAACGAAGTCAAGTTTACAAGTCTAGTTCTTATTCAGAAAGCCAAAGATGTGAGTAATGGTTGCTGGGTTCGAATCCCGCACCTATAACTTGTACTAATGGGTTTTAACCCATTTGATTCAGGTGCGGACGAGCGAGCATCTCCTGCCTGGATTAGCCGAAATCTGCCTCTGAACTAGTGAATCACTTTAATCAGTCCTCTGTAGTTGCAGTATATTGGAAAGCCGAAGAGCCAGTATCAGACAGTTGGAATCAGGAACTATTTGGAATCAGATACTATTTGGACCTCAGAGTAGGTGTTCTTGCTGAGTCAGAGATTGACATAGACTTTTGAAGGCAGAGACGGTTTTGGAATTGCACTGAATCATCTGTGGGACCTGAAACCTAACAAAGTGAACTGGACCTTATTTTCCGTTACTCTAAAATAACTCTTTACCTTTTACCTCAAAAGATGAATCTTTTTGAACTAATTGTCAGCCTTATCGAAGGGGTTATCACCCCTTGTCTCTGGTCTAAACTAATCAGTGATAGTTTCGAGTCAATCGGAAGTAGAAGATATAAAGAAGAGATTAAATAAAAACATACCTTGTACTAATACCATAACCGTTCCCAGGAAACTCCCAACCGGACCGACCCTTGCGTTGTCCCCCCAGGTGACCGAACAGCATCCGAAAGTGCTATTGTTACTGGCATTTCGGGCTCACCCATAGACCGGAATCTTGTACTACTAACAACCTTAATCTAGTTAAACTTATCCTTTCTGTAGCTATTGTTATTATTATACTATTGTCCTTGGTAAGGAGGACGGATAAAGAGTTTTAACTTAAAACACGCGCACAAGCATATAGGGACCGCACAGTAGAGTTTAGTGGTAGATTAGGATAAGAGGAAGAAAGAAAGAATCAGTTGGTTGAGTTAAAGAGTCAAAACCTTGTCCCTAACAATAATTACTAGTTTGGGTAAACTGGGTACTGGCAACTCTGGCAAACCATTGTACTGGTTGCTGCTAACTGTATACCTGTGTTGTAAGTTGCCGTTTGCACTGTTTGCAGTAATATTGTCAATTGTACGCACGAACTCACTGTTGTTCTTGTTATAATTAGTTTTGCTATTTGTATCAATAAATTGCAGTGCCTTATAGTCAGTCGTGTAAACTAAGGCACCTATCCTGATCAAGACAATTGGAGCCGGATCTGACCCCTGAACAAGTAAGTGCCTATAATCTGACCCCTTGGACCCTACAAAGACATCATCTATCTGTTCCGGATCTTGATTTGTCAATCAAGATCTATACCGAGAGTTCATTGTTACTGAACCGAATTGCCCTCTGGAAAGCAAGTGTCGACCCCGCTTGCTAACGACATCAACGGAGCCTAACCCCTGCCAAACGAACTCACGATCAAGACCTCACCCAGGTTGGCCGCAGGGAATTCTCAGTTTTGGACACATCACCTTCTGAGAATCCGGTGCCTAAGTTTATCGCTACCGATAAACGTGCTGACCTTCCGTGCTTTGAAGTGGTTGTTACCCCGAGCTTGCGTCTTGTTAGACCAAAACGGAAGAGAAGCTCATCGGAAAGAAGTTGGAGCCTAATCCTAGCCACTTCATTACACATGTTTGCTTCCATGAAAGTTTTCGAATGCCCTTTGGCAGAGTATCTGTCTAATGCAAATGGATAGCAAGTCCGTTCGATGTAGGTTTAGGTTTAATTATGCGGGGCGCTAAAACTTTTCTGGAACTTCAATGAATTAAGAAACTGCCATGTGCCATGAATTATTTATGCCAACTTTTTCTCAAGACTGAGACCTTTAAAAACATTTATCTCTCATTCGTTTCGTAGTAAACATGACAAGAACTGAAATTTACACCACAGAAAGGTTAAATTCTAGCAAAGCGACCAAAAACAAATTGCAAATTACCACAAGTTTGTAATTTGTAATTTATGCTACAAAATGTATTACATAAAGATATACTTGCAGCTTGAAGAGATTCGCTAATCAAAAACTGTATCAACAAGAAAATAATAAATTTTAAAATTTGCAAGAAATGTAATTTAATCAAACTTGATTAATCGTCAATAATTAAATAAATGATACAATTCATAAACGAAATTATTTCGTTAAATTAAAATAAACATTAACATGCATTTTCAAAAACCATTTTAGTACTAAGAAAAGCATTAATCAGCCCTGGTCTCTGTAAGTAACCACTGGCTAGCCACCTTTTAACTTAACCAATTGGTTGTGAATACGCTCGGCTACCAACTGGTTTTCTTACCGTCTGTAACCTCACCACTGGTAAGGCTACCGCTGGTAGGGCTACTACCACGACTTGGTGAATACGGCCCTAAGACTTGTACTTATACTGTTGGAATTATGTAGTTTTAGTTTAAACCATTTCTATCAGTCACGGTGTCTGTCTGCAGAATCAGAATCAGACAGCTTTTTTGGTGCAGACAAGGAAACGAATTAGGTCAAAGATTTTCGTAATACAGACAGTTAGCAGAGGGAGTCGTGCCAAAAAATCATGGCAGTTTTCGTTTAGTCTAATGGAGATAGAACTTTTCCAGCCAGGTCGGCTCGGCTGAATTATGATGAGCAATGCGCCAAATAAAAAAGCTATACAAAAGCAGCCAAAGCCAATATATATTTCAGATCTAAAGTACCCCTTCCAATGGCTGCCCGTTTTTGCTTCTCTCCCCCTTTATTCAATTTAGGCCTTAATTTTCTAATTCCTAGACTAGATAGGAGCAGAGTGGCTCACTATCCCCCATCTAATTGATAGCTTCCTAGGCATCCCTTTTAACCCAAGGTTTTCTCCCTCCACATCATGAATATAACATAAACTGAGAAGGACTGAGAGCCAAATAAAATGGCTTCTCGAATAATTCTTGGCGATAAGAATGCCATTAAAATGCAGCTTCCAAACACCTTAACAGTTAAATATTCACTTTTCATGCACAATTGATCATCACTGAATTTAAGAATAACCACAGTGAAGAAAGTCATTAAAATCCCCCTAGAGATGACGATAATTCTAAATAAAATATGCTGCGGTTTTTATAAACCTGTGCCCAATAATTAATATTCAGCAAGAGTTGTAATTAATAAGAATAATAAATCAAAGAACACCAATCAAAATGTAAAGAGAGAACAAAAGAAGTCAACACAGAAATTGTTCCAAAAAGTTTGTAGAAGAATCTGAATGGAGGATAGCTTCGAAAAAAGTAGAAATTTTAAAATTCCTATTTTCTTTTAACTGAAAAACAAAATGTGATATAATCTTAGAATAACGAATGAAGGAAAATTGAGGGATAATATTTCCTTTAAACGTGACACCCTCCACTGGATGAACTGTTAAAGTATCTTCATTTGCTCAAACCAGTTGGAGATTCAGCAAAGTTAACGTGAAACTGAATCTTTCCTCCTTAAAGGAATGATATCTGTGAAAAAAACGAACTCAGACTGGAGACGTAGGCTTGAGTTCTACTCTTAACAGAATTTCAGTTCAGAGACAAGGATAGGATCCTTTCTTGTTTAGGTGCGGAAAGGAATAAATGAGTTTGCCAAGAGAACTAAGACAACCTGCCTGCTTTCCAATTCTCACTTAGCAATATGCCAAAGCACAGCATCAGCTGCACCATTCAAGCATTTATGACAGCAAGGGTCATAATATTGACGACTTGCACTTATTGCTAACCAGGTAATGGCCTCGCTTATGGCTTTACCTTGCCACATTTGCTGCTTGTTTTATCATTGTGTATTCGCTGAATGCAGACGAGAACAATCTTTTGTTTGACAGTAGTAGAAAAATGGCGGTACACTACGGGGGCGGCAGTGGCACCATAAAATAATACATATTGCGAATGTAGGGAAAATAGTAAAAATAAAAATAACTAAAGTTTCTCAGAGCTGGCTAGGACTAGCTAAGAGTCAAGTGTTTTGTTTCAATATCATTACATAGAACAGTTCTGGTTATCATTTGCATAACAGCCCGATTAGTTTCACTCAATGAGTGATGAAATGTGACTCCATCTTATAATAACAATTCTGAATCTCATCCTCCTCTTTGAAATAACTCGTATGCACTTCGGCTCAACTCAAACGTGTTCACTAACATGTCTGACTTATATTTTGAGCTTATGCATCAAATACAGAACTGCAAAGTAGAGGCCCTATAAATCAACGTTTATACCAATTAAGGCCTAACTCTTATAAGCTAATACATGGGGAGAGAGTTGGAGCAGGTGATTCCCAACCGTTGTCCAGCTGTCATTTTGTGTGACTGACTTGCTGTTTATGCTTGCGAAACTAATTCGTTAATTGTTTTTCAAATTAAATACAAAAGTCGGTTTGCATACGCTTATACTAATTTCAGTTAAGTTCGGACTAATAAATTCAGCGAAAGTTCGATATCTACTCTGGTTTTAATTAAAGAACGACTTGTGCAAACAATAAAGCATAGGCTTAACAATCATTTGCATAGGTTAAATCTATTGTATTCATACTTTATTTTATAATTAACAGGAAATCATTCATGACATTAACGATTGCCTCGCAGATTATACAAATTACAATCCTCTCTATTTTACTGCCGTATTTGTGTATGGTTTGCCGAGGAGATTACGTTTGCTTAGTTTCCATGCTTCCTTTTCCCTTATGTCATCGGCTGCTATTAGTGATTGGATGTATTCAAAGAAAATTAGAAAGAAGTAGAAAATAAAACATTTAGTTTTTCAAAAGGTTTTCAATTTCAACTTGAAATTAACATATTCCATAGATTTATTTATAAAAGTATAAGTATTTTTTCTATCATTATTGGCCAAAACTTGAAGTGTCCACTTAGAACAACATCAACATGTTTTATTAAGCATTAAACATCAAGTACATTATACTGGACTTTGGAGATTTAGAATAAATTGCACCATCCTTCAACCGTCCCGATCAGTCAGGGTTGATGATTGCTTCACCAATTCTCTCACAAGTTTACTTTCTTATAATTAACACACTACACATTAACGAAAATGGTTAAATTACATTTTATTGTGGAGAATTTCCCAAGCGGCGGCTAATTACCATTACTGGCAATAAATAGACAGACAAAACAATCACCCAATTATCTGGGGAATTCCAAGGGCCGTATTCGCCAAGCCCTGGTAGCCTGCCACTGATAGCTTTAAAGGTTGCCAGTGGTAAAATTGATTAGTTACAGAGACTCGTTTCACCAACATTTTCTAACCAGTGTTAGCATACTGCTAGTAGCTTACCATTTTATTATTTTTTGTTATTATTATTTTTATAATTTTATTATTTTAGTTGTTTTGCAAACCATCTGTGGGCGTGGTTTGCAGTGCATATTTTCAGAAATAGATGCTGGGTTTCTTATTATTTTTCGTCAGAAAAAACCAGAAATGCTTTTACTGTATGGTACTTTACTTTACTTTATTTATCACACCAAAAGTTGGTAGAAAAATATAATCACCTTAATAAAATCTTAGACATTATGGCAAATACGATAGCTTAATGGACTATACCAGAAGAAGTTCCAAACTATGTACAGTTTCTAATTTTGTACAATTTCAATTTGTACGAGACATGTTTATACATTTTTATGAGATATTTCTAGTTTAATTGAAGACTGCTACTGCTTTCACATTTTTAGCAGACTGAATTAAATTAACTTATAACTTTAAAGTTTAGATATCTAGCATTAACAAGTTAATAAGCAGTTAATAGACAGCCATAAGCTAATAGCTATTGATCATACCACAGGTGTATTTACCCAAACCATAAACCATAGTATCATGTCATAAGCAAGGAAGGGAGTTAGGTATGAGTCTGTGTCAGAACGTCAAGAAGCGTAACATTTTTTAGATACTCTCATCGCTTCACTAAACAGTCCCTGACCACGTTGCAAACAAGTATGAGAGGTTCTTCTTAATTTAATTTATCTGGATCTGTTGATTGCTATTTCTGTAAAGGTGATGCGATGCCGTAGTACTATAATACCCACGTCTAGTAAAGCAAGCAAGTAAGGAGTATAAACTGATAGCTATTTAATAATTTTACTCGCTGGTGCAATTATGAATTCTGCAAGCATTAATGCTTCAAGATGTGGCCATCTACAGGACTCTAGCTACGATTACTACAAGAATTATGTCTAGTTGAGCTATAGCGGGTTGTATAATCTTTGCGTGCCGTAGAGTATAAACCAAATGCCTCAGAAGCCTTGCCTAAAAATATTGCTGAGGAGATGTCAAATTGTGCAATTGTGTAGCGCTTCTACCAGGGCTGGTGGACCAGGAAGAAACCAAGGACAAGCCCGAACGGGAGGCGTCAGGCACCCTCGTACCCACGAAACCAGGACCTAGAAGAGAGAAGGGAAGAGGGAGGTTCAGCTTTTCATTCACCATTGAAAGTAAAGAATTGGTCCCGCCGGGGATCGAACCACGGCCCTTCTGCTCTAGAGTCAGACATGCTAAACCACTACACCACGGGACCATCAGCTGAACTCCCATTGCAGGCTTATCAATCTTTCCTATGCCTGCTTCCCTTACATCTCCCCCGGGTTTCTTTAAGACGCGTCCCGCGGCTTACTCAACTCGGAATCGAACCGAGAGCGCATCCAGCGCAGGGCATTCTGAGCCCAAGGGATCCGTGCTCCCCCGACACACGTTCCAGACCCCTTTAGATCCAACCAACCAGAAGCAACTACTGGGGGACCGGAGACAGGAGTCCAATCCGGGTCCTGAGGCAGCCTCGACACATGTAGCGCTTCTACCAGGGCTGGCGGATCAGGAAGAAACCAAGGACAAGCCCGAACGGGAGGCGTCAGGCACCCTCGTACCCACGAAACCAGGACCTAGAAGAGAGAAGGGAAGAGGGAGGTTCAGCTTTTCACTCACCATTGAAAGTAAAGAATTGGTCCCGCCGGGGATCGAACCACGGCCCTTCTGCTCTAGAGTCAGACATGCTAAACCACTACACCACGGGACCATCAGCTGAACTCCCATTGCAGGCTTATCAATCTTTCCTATGCCTGCTTCCCTTACATCTCCCCCGGGTTTCTTTAAGATGCGTCCCGCGGCTTACTCAACTCGGAATCGAGCAGAGAGCGCATCCAGCGCAGGGCATTCTGAGCCCAAGGGATCCGTGCTCCCCCGACACACGTTCCAGACCCCTTTTAGATCCAACCAACCAGAAGCAACTACTGGGGGACCGGAGACAGGAGTCCAATCCGGGTCCTGAGGCAGCCTCGCCACATGTAGCGCTTCTACCAGGGCTGGTGGACCAGGAAGAAACCAAGGACAAGCCCGAACGGGAGGCGTCAGGCACCCTCGTACCCACGAAACCAGGACCTAGAAGAGAGAAGGGAAGAGGGAGGTTCAGCTTTTCATTCACCATTGAAAGTAAAGAATTGGTCCCGCCGGGGATCGAACCACGGCCCTTCTGCTCTAGAGTCAGACATGCTAAACCACTACACCACGGGACCATCAGCTGAACTCCCATTGCAGGCTTATCAATCTTTCCTATGCCTGCTTCCCTTACAATTGGGGGCTGTATGAACGTCGTAAGCTGTGACCCATGTGTACACAAGGTCTTGCCTAATTTTAATGTGAAACTTATGCGTAAGTGCGTAATTTTTTACAGATATTAGAATTATGGGCTAAGGAATATAAACGAATTACCTGTGGAACCCTACTACTAAAGTATTCTATGAATTAGGTTAATTTATACAACTATCACCTAAATGGATATTACAAATCGCTTGCTTGGAAAGTCTGAGAAATGATTTTGTGTACCTCAAGGAGAGTTGTCTGCTGTCGTGCAATAAGTTGGATTCGTCTACTGTTGCTATCTATGAATGCAAAACAGCTTATTTTAAAGTTCCGGGAGTGAGGCTCATCTGTCTTTGAGCTATAAGCTATATATATAATGAGTTATACCTAACTCATTCCTACCTCATTGGCGAGATGCACCTTCACCGGTTCCTGACTCATGCTACATTATCAAATACACATAACTTTAACTCTAACATAACAGTAAGTTAATTTCAGGAATCTGTTTCGTCGAGAGGATGCACGCTCAGGCTCAGTTCCTTACGTAAATGTTGGACGAACACATCAACAATTTTTAGTTAACCTAACTAGATCTATCCTAAACTACAGCTGTATGTACGCCTAGGCTCATGTATGTGCACTGTTTCTTTTTGGAGCTCGAAGTTTGTGAATTTTAATCAATTTTGCAATTACCATTTGTAACTTTGAATTTTTTGGTGAATTTTTGGCTCGGGCAGTAGAATTTTGTAGTGAACTTTGGAAAGCCATGGTGAGTAATAATTGCTAGGACAATTATTACTAATAACAAGGACAATATTTAACCAAGAACCGCTAAGGATTGCCATGCTAGTTAACAATTAATTCTGGGGAAGTCGGCAATTCCCCTATGAGATAACTTAATAATTAGGTATTAAATTAGAACCGACCTAACGGTAAAAATAAGACAATTATACAACATTAATTTTTTAATTCTGTAGCGCCTTTTAGACAAATATGGCCGGCGATTCCTAATCGCCGGCTGTGGGGAAACTAAATTCCGAATGATCTCAATTGCAGCTCGAGGTCATAATTAAGGGACCTCCTAATTGGATTCAAGGGTGGGTCCCCACTCAAAAGTCCCAATTCTTCAATAAACCCCAAAAAGGAGACAAAAAGGGAAAATTGGGCGCGAGGCCCCTGTTGCAAATTAAGGCCAATTTGGCCATGATTTAGATATAAAAATTAAATAAAAATATGGCCTAAAGGCCGAATAAAAAGGTAAAATCTGGCCAAAAAGGCCTCCTGAAAATTGTTTAGAATTGCGTTCCTAAGGTGTGTTCTTGGCCGAGCATAGTGCGCTCAATGGCCCTCAATATGCGTGTGTTTGCTCGTGTTTACTTAGTTCATCTCCTCTGACCTGTGTGGGTCAGAGGAGGCCCTAACTCGAGTCCTATGAGGGGAGTAGTGTGCTGGGGATTCTCCGGCCAAAACGCTGGCACTCCAGGAGAACACACTAGAGAGAGGGGGGATACACAGCCGCTCTCTCGGCCGGAGCTGAAGCAAACACTGATGAAGATTTTAAATTTCCAGTGAGCTGACAGGAGTCTGACAGCTCACTGGCCTTACGACTGTTGTCGGTGTTTCTTTGAAGAAAGCAGGATTTCCAGAATTTTCTGGAAATCCTCTTTGTAAATTGGAGACCCGACGCAGGCTGTTTGCACGCCTGTTCCGGCGAGACGGAGATTAATGGCCATTTGGAGTTATGGCCCTCCAACTGACCCCTTGTTTGATGAATTTCCCAAGCGGTTTTGGGACGAATTTTATAAAGTTTTTGGTTTACACGTAAGGATAACCAAAGGGGAACATCCTTAATTAAATTTTTCAACTTTGCTTATAATTTTGAAAATAGGTTTAAAAATAGGTCATATCCAGGCCTATAAGGGGAACTTTATTTTAAGTACCAATTTTAATGTTGCTTCTAACGCCTTTATATTATTTTCTTTCTTTACAAGAACTCTCAGTTCCTGGGCCCCTACTTCAACTTCTGAAGTACCGACACATGGGCCATAGCGGAGAAGTACGCATATTTGCTCACCTATAGTGTAAAGAAACATGTAGAAGAGGTATGTACTAACTCGTCCCTCAGCTGAGTAGCCTTGGCGGGCATGAGTTGAGGAGAGTGTCTGGGGAAAATCAAAAGAAGCCGCAAATCCAAAAATTAACACTAGCCTTTTGGGTGAGGGAATTGTGCAACTTTAACATAACTTTCATAAAAACATTTTCGCGTGCAGGAAACTCATTTTTGGGAGTTAGAAGCTGGGAATTGCGTTTTTAGAATCAGAGTAAAATTGCGCAACGTTTGAGCTTAACTTGTATTTTTTTCAAATTTGGTGCACACACTTATTTCACACGTAAAATCAGTATATTTCGTACCTACGTACCTACATACCCTATCTAAACACCCAGAATGGACGACAATTAATGCGGGACGTAATTTTAAAGTCTTTCCTTCCGCATGGCTATTACATATATTTGCCTGTTTTAAATTGCCGGAGTTTTCTCAGTTTAATCGGCAATTAACTACTAAAGCCTAATAAGAAGAGTACTGACTCTTCAACAAGTGTTTTACCACACTGTGCATACTATTTGCTAGTTAGGAAAGATTATCTTTCATTGGATTATTTTGAAGGCGGCGGTTACATTGTTTCCATTAAGGTCAAAACTTGAGTCTAAGGTCTTGCCCCTTTAGTTAAACGTAGAAACGTTGATCGGCCTAGCAACTCTGGCCAATAACAGCTAAAAACGACAATTATTTGCTAATAATTCTGTGAACTTAACGAATAAAAGCATCTATTTGGCCAAATGCGTCCGAAATCAATTAGAGCCAATTTTTCAACTATTTTCTTTAATTTTGATTTCAAATTAAACCTTTCCCATTACACAAGCTTCTAGAAAGTTCTAGAACTTTCTAGAAGCTTTAGTCTAAAATAAAAGAGAAATTCCGCCCCCAGTTCGCTAATGACCTGTCACCGAGCTGTCAGCGAAACTGTCAGCTGGGTCCCCAAAATTTTCAACTCTTTCAGTGTTCGTTTAGCAGCGGCTGAAAGCAGTCGCTTTTCTTTCCCCTTTCCCCCGGCGTGTATTGTTTCTCGGACCACTGGTGTGGTACGGGAATATAGCAATACACGTCCCCCTTTAGGACGCTTTTTTAGGGACCTTTCTGGCCCACAGGACAGAAAGGAAGATTAAGAAAACACACGAACACTACAAATTAAGGAGCCACATGGGTCTTTTATGCCCGGCTCAGGATCTGCAACCTAGGATAAAATATTAGGGTTTTTTGGCCATTTGGCCCCTTTTTTTAATCTGTATTTTCGGCCTTCGGGCCTTATTTTTTTATATGGTATTTTGGGGCCTTCATGGCCAACTTTTATGGAATTTTTGGGCCAGTGAGCCCCGATTTTTATAGTAACATTTTGGGCCTAAGGCCAATTTTTAGTTCCATAGCATGTTGGGCCTCCGGGCCAGTTTTATTTTACCTTTTATTTTATTATTTGATTAATTCAAAAATTACAGGACAGCTCATGTAAACCCCTCCTGTGCGATGGAGGTCTTGAGATGTGTCCCTGTTTTCTTTTCTTTCTTTTCTCGCTTTGATTCCGTTTTTACCAACCAAGCCACGGCCTTTATGGCCAAATTATTCTCCTTATTTGTCACTTTTGGGGTTATTTTTATAGCTTTTATGGGATTATGAGTGGGACCCATAACCCCTGATTCTGAGCTAGAGAGCCCCTTAATTACGGCTCTGAGATTATTAAGCTAGTTAGTAGAATTAATTTCCCCACAGCCGGCAACTAGGAGTTGCCGGCCATATTTTGTCACGGAATTGCCAAGTTATTCAAAAATGCCACAGTCAGTATTATGTCTTTATTTCAGCGTTAGGTCGGCATTAAAATTATTAGGTATTAAAATTTATAGGGTATTTTAAAGCCAACTTTTAAAATATGAGTCTTTGTTGCCTTAATTTAATTAATTATTAAGCAGTCGTTTAAGAGGAATGGCCGGCTTCCTCAGTTTTCGTAGTATTAATTAATTTTGTATTTGATTTAATCGACTGTTCTTTGTTGTTAGTAATAATTGCTTAGCAATTATTACTCACTGGCTTTCGTCAAAATTCAAGTCAAATCTTTTCCAAACTTGTAAAGTTTAAGTTTCTTTTTTATAAAATTTCTTTTATAAGCAATTCTAAGGAATTGCAAAGCCGTAAAACTCGCGCACAACAAAGTTCAAAGTTTATAAATTTCTTACGCATATGAGCCTAAGTTTAACTTATTGGTTAGTCTAAGTAGCTAGATAGTTATTAGTATGAGTGTTTTGTAAGTCTGAAGTGTGAATGTTTTGTAAGTCTGAAGTGTGAATGTTTTGTAAGTCTGAAGTGTGAATGTTTTGTAGGTCTGAAGTGCGAATGTTCTGTGAGATTGGAATGTGACTGTTTTGCAAGACTGAAGCGTGAATGTGTTATAAAACTTAGATGTGAATGTGTCCCTAAAAAGTACCTAAGGCGGTTATTCGGGTAAACCCCCTCATGGAGCGTGAGGTTCCGAAATTAACCAAGTTTCAAGGATGTTTGGTTGAACGGTTGTAGAATGTTTTGATTTGCGTGTATGCAGAATGAATGTTTTTGAATAATTGCTCACGGAAACTCCCCTTGTACGATAGGGGTTGTGAGGATTGTCAAATCAGTGTGAATGTCAGTTGAATGAATGGTCATTGATAATGTAGTTAGCAATATTGGGATAATCCAGGATTACTAAGGTTCAAATAAGTTGTAGCAAACCCTATCAATAATTGTCAAACTGTAAATTGTAGTAAACTCTATATTAATAGAAGATAACTCTTTAAAATGGTTCGAAATGCCCGTCAAACCGGATTATCTTAATATAGGGTGGCTCGTTGGTTCTCATCTGATGCATGGAACCAATCCTTGTGAAATTTACCTTAGAACTCCTGTATTAGGCAGGAAAATAGTATGAATGTGTATAAATGTTTGTTGCATGCTGAATATTGCGAATCTGAGGGATATGAGTGTGATAAACAGTGTGAATGAGTACCTACCTCAATATTAGGGTAATATGTAAATTAGGTAGTTAATCTAGTCCAGGGTCACGGGGACCCCCAGGATAAGCTAAAACTACCAGGTGGTCCTCGATTCGTCCACGTAGGTATCCCCGCGAGAAGGGAGTGGACGAATCGCAAATAAAGGGCTTCGTGCTGGTCTATTCCGCCTGTTTAGAGTTAGATTTCGTCCCAAACACAGGTAATATAAATTAGCTAAGTTCGTTCACTGTTTGTATTAATGGTATGTGTCAATTAGCTAGATCTGTGCCAATGAACTTATTCCGAGCTGGTGTTTCTTGTAGTGCAGTGCAAACTAGTTCATACGTTTTGTCAGCCTTAGCACAAAAAGGCAAAAGTTAGTTTTAATCAAATTGCAGGAATTATGTCAAAATTGTTATTCATGCCCTCACTTGTTTTCGCTAACGGGGCAACTGATTTGGTTATAATTTGTACCTTTGTGAAGTACATCATCTCTACAATCTAGACTTTTTATGTCAATCAGCTACTTCAAAAGGTAAACGTTTTCTGTCCAAAAATCCCCGCCATCTTGGGTTACAAACGTTGAATTCCATTTGTCAGTCAATGCAAACAAGCAGTTATGGGAGCTAACGGCACATACAGCTAATATCGTTACGTAAGTATCTAATAAACCTAAAATCACACAAATAATAGTTAGCAATGTATTAATACTGTGTAATTACGTAAGAATTGAATATCACAACAAACCATCTTCTAATGAACTTAAAAGGAATAACCTTGCAAATATGCGTTTCTATTCTTGCAAGCTCGTTATACAGGAAACAGGTGCTTTCCTGTCGCAAAGGCCCTAACTGGCAGAAAAGCCTTTGGGTCCCAAACCTAATTATGCGCACACTGAGTATAACCGTAAAGAAAACATGTTGAATCGGCGATTTCCGACATTCCAATGCAGGAAATCGCCCAAAAATTCATATTCGGCGAAATTTTACCTATTTCAAGCTAATAACGCATAATTAGTCACATTTTGTCCCGCAAAAGCGGTTAAAGTGCGTTAATTCTGGTTTTCAACAAAAACTCTTATTCAGAATTAACTAAAGTTCTAATTTTTGTCTCTGAAAGCCTTAAAAGTGAGTAATAGTTGCTGGGTTTGATTCCCGCACTTGTATTCTGAACTAATGGGTTTTAACCCATTTGATTCAGGTTCTTCGAGAGCCAACATCCTGCTCTGATCCGTAGTCTGTGGAACCTGATCCGGAGAGCTTCTGTACGATTGAACCAGTGTCCAGTGAACAGAGATTGATATTATTAAGTGATTAGCAGATTTGCCCAGTTGAAGACAGTTCGAATTGACGAAGGTACTTGGGAATTGGAGTCCTATATAGGTTGTAGTCTAGGGCAGAGACAATAGCCTCCGTGAGCCTGATTATTTGGGAAAACTAAACTGATCTTTGCTTGTTACTGTTATCTAACTGTTTTGTGTTTCGAAGTCATTTTAAGATTCTACTCAAAATGTATTGCATTGTCACCTTGATCGTTAGCCGTTCGGGAGCACAGGCTCCCCTGTTGTCTCTGGCTTAGGCCACAGTTAGAACTGATCAGAAGAAAATCATCAGAAGAAATCCTAACGCAGCAATATTTAAATTTAGTCAATTAATTTTACTTAATAACAATTATTTGAAGCCATCTCCTGGTAACACCCCGCCTAGACCGTCCCCTGTATTGTTCTTCAGTCCAACCGTCCGAAACCACTCGTGAGGCTGCAGGTGACGGGATCACCCAACTCCATAGACCGGAATTGTTCAAAGCCGACACCCTATTAATCTTAGTTAATTATTTGTTACACTGAACCTGTATTGTAGTTTTCTGTACAAGACGAATAGAGAGTAGACTTGAGTCATACACACAACACGCAACACTACCTTACGTACCCAGTCATAATACCTGAAGAAGAGGACTAACAACTAGTCTCAAAGTAATTGTCAACCGGTCAAACATTAATTTAGTTAATCTATTATTCGGAAATCTCTCGTCCCTTAAAATAATTCTCCCCTACCAAGGGCTGACAACTCTGGTAAATCGAGTAACCTGTATCTTTTTGAATATTGTATCTCTAATTGTTGTCAATAACTGTCGTGAGATCTTTCTGCCCTTTCAAGTTGTATCTATAACGTCATTAGATAATAAATTAATCTTGTTGCGTGTAATTGTTAGTCTACGTTTCAACTGCTGTAAAGGGATCCAGGTGAGATCTCCCCAAGAGTGATAAAGGTAAATCGTTCAGATCTAAATTGGATCTGAACCTAAAGTTGAAGGCTAATAGTCCGATTTTTAGTTTTGACCTGTTGCGTCAGAACGATCCTATCCATACTCCAGGTGCGATTGGATAGAGCCTAACCCCTCTTACCTAAACGAACTCACAATAGTACCCCTAACAGGTTAGCTGTAGAGATCCCCGATTTTGGCAAACCACCTTTCGGGAATCTGGTACATAAGTTTGTCTACCTAGGCAAACGCGCTAACCTTCCGTGTAAGTGAACCTTTCATCCAAACGACCCCATTCTAGAAATTGAATCAAATCAATCAAATTTTCTATTTCTGTCAACTCAGTTCATTACACATGGTAGTAAAGGAGGGGGGGGGGGGGGGAAGGAGAAATTATTTGTTTTAGGTGAGAAAGGATTTTGGGGGGGGTATGTTTGAAGAATTTTCGTTCGAAAATAGGTTGTTTCTGAAGTGACTTTCTGAAAGCAAGTTGTGTCAGAATTAGTACCAGTGTAGACTACAAACGTTGGTTAGTTTATACTCAAATTCAAGATCTTCGAAAGCTGCACAATTGGGTTAATTAGAGCACTGTACATTGCCTTAGTCCAAAGTTCTGGTCAAATAACTATAAAATTTTGTCAAACGGTAGCCAAAATTCTTTGACCGACGATTGTTCCTCAACCAGTGGATGAATCTGAAAGATATTTTGCATACTATATCTTTGGGCAACTGTCCCGGGGCAATTCCTTATTTTTCTCTCTATTAGCCTTCAATAAAGAGCAATGATTTTTCAGGATTGAATAAAATGTGACATTTCTCAGAAAGTGATCAAATTCTGCATACCGAAAGGATATTTTGGCAAACCAGAAATCCGTGCACGGCATATTATCTCAGAACCACACTGTATATATTTATAATATATGACCACATTTTTTCTTTTTTGCATAGAAATTTTCCATAAAAATGTGTGGTCTAAAATTGTGGCTACAATTGGGAAGCGACTAGTACAAACTATATAGACCTGTTTCAATGGCACCATACGACGCAGACGAATTAGAGCTTTAAACTGATTTTTGGATCAATTCACAACTTTCAATAAAAGTACAAGCATTCCAAAGTGGACTGGATGTAAGGGAAGTGCGACCATAGGATATCGCGGAGGGAATGGGGGGCTAAAGACCCCCAGACCGACAAAAACAGGTAGACCCTCAGCGAAAGGAAAAGGGCAGACCCTCTCGTCCGGAAAGGAAAAAGGGTAGACCCTCAGCGATTTTCACTGAAAATTGGTAATTTTTCAGCTAATTTTAACGATTTTTTCAAAAAATTTCTTAAAAATCCCCGAAAATTGTCATTTTTTACTAATTTTTGGTCAAAAACGTTAAAACTTCGCAATGTTTGTTAAATTCGGGGCAGACTCCATAAAAGTTTGGATTTTTCAGGAGTAAACCCCTCGCCGATGTCTGGATAGACCCCCAGAATCAGACCCCGTGTTAATGTATGAGTGCGACCTCAAGGGATAACATTTTGTTTTAGTACTTTACTTATTTAATTAGAAATTTCAATTTTACTTATTTTGACAGTATGACTTTGCTATTGTCTCCGCCATTGACCAACTATTGGGCAGTATTGGCTAAATTTCACCAGAAATATCCAGTTGAAATTGCAGAATGCAGCATTTATCAAAAGTTTAGATTTGATGTTCACTTTTGACATTGTGTTACGTATCAGTAGCTTGGCCGAGACAGATGAAGTGTATGATTCATTTTTGAAAAATTTCTAGATGAAGTAAGCCGAAGAATGTTGGTAATTGAGATCAATCCAATCAGTCTTGCATTCTGTTCTTGGCCGAGTTCTTACTGTGATGTTAATTTTCAAAGCCGTTTATTCCTTGGCCTGACATGGCAAAGCTGGTGGTTTTGCTAAAGCGGTGAAACAGAAACTTTTCTTTGTGCTTAGTCAAAGCTTTAAAGCGTATACTAGACTGGGCTGCAGAATGAGCCATGCTTGTGCAAAAGAAAGTGAAGTATAAAAGAGATGGTACCAAAATACGTGGAAATCGCAAAGTTAGTAGAAATTTATCACGATCCTGGCTCGTAAGCTTTGCCGATTGAGCTGTTTCTGACATTCTGCGTGAATTTTGCAATTTGCATTTTTGCGGCAAACCGATTTGCTTCTTGTTAGCATGCTAAGCCGAACAACAGGTTTGATTAATTTGTCACTATTACCAAAATCATTAAAATTATTGCAGTTTAGAAGACAGTTCAGTCGGAAAGAAACTTGTGCTAATTTTCAGCACAAATTATGTATTTACAGTGGAAGCGAAGAGTATCAATGTGATAACCTCGGGGTACCACGCTTTCGTGCTGCACCTGCACATGTGGAAAGTATTAGGAGATTTTGCACGCTGAGACATTGATTTTAAGATGTGTTATGGATTGCACAAAGACCAGAGATCATGAGACGTTATCATGCTAAAAATTTGTTTGAAGGACAACTACTTGGCATGTGGGCGTCCTGTCAAATTTCAAAGGACGAAAACATTTCAAAGATTAATTACTTTGGATGAGACCAGGGGAAATATTAGAAGCCTTGAAACTTATAAGCATAAACATAGTGGAACAGACACGTCGAAATTTTAGGGGGCAAAAAAGAAAGAAAATTAGAAGAATTTTTTAAATAAAGAAAAGAAATTTAGCTTCAATTTTCTTTAATTTAAAGAAGAAACGAAAGAAAAGCGGCTTCTTTTATGTTAGTTTCATAGTTCTTTTTGCTACATTGACAGCTGCAAGAGTTTTGTGCAAAATTGGCCGAGTTATTGCACGCTTTTTTTGTGAAACCGCAACCCTTCGTATCACAATGGACCTGTGTAGCGCTTCTACCAGGGCTGGTGGACCATGACGAAACCAAGGACAAACCCGAACGGGAGGCGTCAAGTACCCTTGTACCCACGAAACCAGGACCTAGAAGAGAGAAGGGAAGAGGGAGGTTCAGCTATTCACTCACCATTGAAAGTAAAGAATTGGTCCCACCGGGGATCGAACCACGGCCCTTCTGCTCTAGAGTCAGACATGCTAACCACTACACCACGGGGCCATCAGCTGAACTCCCATTGCAGGCTTCTCAATTTTCCTATGCCTACTTCCCTTACATCTCCCCCGGGTTTCAATTAAGACGCGTCCCGCGGCTTACTCAACTCGGAATCGAACCGAGAGCGCATCCGGCGCAGGGCATTCTGAGCCCAAGGGATCCGTGCTCCCCCGACACACGTTCCAGACCCCTTTAGATCCAACCAACCAGAAGCAACTACTGGGGGACCGGAGACAGGAGTCCAATCCGGGTCCTGAGGAAGCCTCGACACATGTAGCGCTTCTACCAGGGCTGGTGGACCATGACGAAACCAAGGACAAGCCCGAACGAGAGGTTTCAAGTACCCTTGTACCCACGAAACCAGAACCTAGAAAAGAGAAGGGAAGAGGGAGGTTCAGCTTTTCACTCACCATTGAAAGTAAAGAATTGGTCCCGCCGGGGATCGAACCACGGCCCTTCTGCTCTAGAGTCAGACATGCTAACCACTACACCACGGGATCATCAGCTGAACTCCCATTGCAGGCTTATCAATTTTCCTATGCCTACTTCCCTTACACCTGCAAACAACTTTGTATCTGGGAACGTTTTCCGGAAAAGATCAAGCAAGATGCAAGAATACACGGATCTTTTGCGCTTTCCCCCCCAGCCCTAACTTTTGATTTTTTTGGTCAATAACTTTGAAATTTGGTGTGGGTGCATACTGGAGGCTGGTGAATTCAAAAATTAAAAAATTTTAAAATTTTAAAAATTTTTAAAAAAATTTAAATTTTTGTTTGGTAAGGGGGGACCAAGGGGAACCAAAAAATTTTTTGAAAAAAATTTTGCTGAAAACATGCATACAGGGGTTTTCTGGGGCGCTGAGCACGAATCTGAAATCCGTTTTTCGATTCAGCTTTTCGTTAGCCCAGTATAAGCTTACATGTTAAGCTTACAACTTTAGCTTATACTGAGCTAACGAAAAGCTGAATCGAAAAACGGATTTCAGATTCGTGCTCAGCGCCCCAGAAAACCCCTGTATGCATGTTTTCAGCAAAATTTTTTTCAAAAAATTTTTTGGTTCCCCTTGGTCCCCCCTTACCAAACAAAAATTTAAAATTTTTTAAAAATTTTTAAAATTTTAAAATTTTTTAATTTTTGAATTCACCAGCCGCCAGTATGCACCCACACCAAATTTCAAAGTTATTGGTCAAAAAAATCAAAAGTTAGGGCTGGGGGGGAAAAGCGCAAAAGATCCGAATACACTACAAATTAGAGTCATCAGATTGAGAAATATAAATACAAACTAGCAATTATTAGAGAGGTTGAAACCTTCAAAATTTGTTTTTCAGTGCAAAATGTCATGTTTGAATAGCTACATATAATATCATAAAGGGAAATCATTCACGTATGCTTTAAGGAAATTTAAAAGGATTGTTCCAAATATATACTTGAACATGAATATTCACTATATATGAATATTAATTATATTAATTTACAATCCAACAATAACCGATCTAATGAATTGGAATAAAATCTATTATCGCTGTAAAAGCAGCATATGAAACAGCATGATAGTGGGGTGGTGCGCAAACCGCGGAATATCCTACATACATACTTTCATAATGAAGTAATAGCACTCCAAGAGAAATATAAAATGGTCGTAGTAATTTTTCGCCTATATGCGCTAAGTAAGTTGCATAACATGTATCTTAACGTTCCTAAAGTGTTGAACCTGCATTCTATGTGTATTTTATAGAAGGCGGTATAAAAAGCATTACGTATGTGTAAAATGTCAATAAAACCGATTATACAACTATATCTCTGTTTCCCTATGTTAATTGCGTTCGTATATATAGCTGAGTGCACGCTACAGAAAGCTTTGTCGCTCTTCTGTATCGTGCACCGTGCGGATAAGTTACTTATCCGCACAGTGCACGCTGGGAGCCCTGTACCTAAACTATTTAGACTAACTAACTAAAAACTAACTAACTAAAAACTAACTAACTAACTAACTGACTAAAAACTAACCTAAACTAATGCAGCGTCGCATAGGAAGCCCTCGTGCGAGTCACTCGTGCGCTTCGCGCACTCGTGCCACACACTCGGAGCTTCCCGCAAGGCGTGCGTATAAAATCTCTGAATGCACGCAGAGCCGTGCTATAAAGTATACTTATAGTAGACCTGCTGCGCCGAGGCGCAGCAGGAAAAATAAAAAAAATGGGGTCCATTTTTTCTTTCGCAAGAAAAGGAAAATGGAAAGAAAATTTAGAGAAAGTTTTCCCCTAAAATAACGGCGTGGCTGTAACTTCTTGCCGTGGACTGCACCAAATAAGTTGAAGAATAGCTTCGGAATAGTAGAGGGTTAATGACTAATTTTCCATTCAAAAATTGGACTTATTCTCCTGCTATTCTGCCGCTATTCCTAAACTTATTTGGTGCAGACCAGGGTAAATCTTGCAAGTTATAGTGCAAGCAGTCGAATTCAAATGCAAGTAACTGTACCCTGCATTTACGGACTTGCAAACTCTTTTATGAATTTAGGTTGAGGTTAACCCGAAAACATTATCGTCACAGCTCCTTGCTCTGTTTGCATGCACTGAACATGGCAAAACAAGAAATTCTTATACTGCTGTCAGTAGTGATTACTTTTAGTGCCAACTGCAGTGAATCATGTAATGTTGAGAGAAGTCGTCCTAGATCTAATCATACATACTGGTAAGGCTTATTTCATTATTTTCTTAACATATTTGGTTTAGGCTTGCGCAAATTAAATATGTCCCATATGAGACATTACGTTAGTTATAGCAATTCACTGAATGTAAAAAGAGTACATGTACATATTTTATATTAAAATGCTGACACTCAACTTACGCCAAACTAGCTATTCTTCAGGTCAGACTCCATCAAGTAGAGACCAAGAGTAGCCCTGGCCAGATGTGTACCAAATTGGGGAAAACGTTAAGCTGTGTTTTCTTAAAATATCACAAAATTTTCTTTGAGTTCTTTTAAAAACTACTTTTTCTTTCATTTTACTTATTTAAACAGTTTAATTTTATTGATTATTAACACTACATGAAGCTTATGCCAATATTTCACTAAAACGAAACACCCTTCTATAGAATGCAAACTTATGTTGCAGGACAGATGAAGACTTGTCTGAACATTCAAAATCTGCAATATTGGAATGCTTTGAAAGTTTGGATGTCTACGAGGACCCTTATGGCTACATTTCAGCATTTTTCAATAATGCAATACATCACGCCCATCGAGATAAGTTCAGTGAGTGTGAATTGATGCAAATAGGAATTTTGCAATGCCATCTACTATTGTTCGAATTTTCGTCTTATTACGATTTGCTGGACGTACATTTGGCAATTCCTTTTGCTGTCATTTCTATCATAGGTTTATTTCTGGGATGTTGGATTCTGCATGATAAAGAATTTAAGGAGGACATGAATACTGCATATCACAGGAGCATTTTGGCTCTTGACTGTTTCTCGATGATGCCGTACCTATTGTGTGCAATTTATCATATCATTTACAAAATGCGATATGTCACCTTTTTCTATATTTGGATATACTTGATGCGATATACATTATCTCGCTTCTTTTCGTTCACTGGAGTACTTTTGTTGATAGCTTGTTCTGTTCTAAGAGTTATTGCTTTGTGGGCCCCATTTAAGGTCCAACTAATTAATGACAAATTAGTGTTTCGTTCAGCGTTTGCGATAAGCATTATAGTCTCCGGAACTTTATTTTTACCAGATGTATTCTTTTCGCGCTATTACAACGATGCATTTGTACCAATTATACAGGAGTACAGAATGAAAGGGACTCCATTTCTAAACTCTAAGCTTAGGGCCGGATTAATTTCCTCTCAGTTGTTACTGTTTTTCTTGACTTCGATAGGTATGCTAGCCGGCTGTATTCTAATAATCACAGGAACTGTTAAAGTAGTCAGGTCCAAGGCACAACTGGGAGCTGACTCGCAACAGCTGATGAAGAGAAGTATTGGCATGTCTATACTGCTACTGAGCATTCTAATTCCGTACTTAGGTTATGCTGCACTGTATATCATATATAACTTTATTGGAATCTTCTTCAGTTCAAGCTATAATATTCGGTATTGGTTGCAAGAATTCTTGAGACAGCATAATTTTAACCAAATTGTCAATGCAGCTGCCATGGAAAAGTTTTACCTCATTTTTAAAGTTTGTAGTGATACTTTGTACACTTTCAACCATTCCTCCAACTTTTGCTTGTACCTGATGTTTCATCAGAGATTCAGACAATGTTTTTGCAAGAAAATAGTTGGTCTGACTAAGTCATCAGTGTTCAGCCACTTTTCAAGAGCTTCTGATGTTAACGCTACTTCAGCTTAATGGAAGTTATGGAATGAATGAAGCTGATCTGATTTAACTTGCTATCTGTTAGTTTCAGACGATGTAGTATTATTCGTAATTGTATTTGTGTTGGTTGCGGCATTTTCAGAATTAAGTCATTCGTCGGATTTTCAAGCCTTCATAAAATGACCATACATTTATGTCGTCAGTCATTAGTTTGCACAACGCATACACAATAGACGTGCTGTTAGTCTGCGAACACGCTTTATAGCTGCCTAAAATTGTATCTGCTTTATTTTGTATGTGTCGAAGATTTTGCACTTCTGAACTATTGGAATAAAGTAATTAAATTACTGGACTGGTTGCTAATCGCTGAATCATTAAGGAAGATTTGGTGGTCTCAACGTATTTAACTTGAACATTCATTTTCTGTGCACTCCTTGAGCCCAACTAATAGCGTTATGGTCAGCCATTGATTACTTTAGATTTTGATTGCATTGGATTCTGCTTACAGGTCGTCGGTCATTGTTCGTTCAAAGCCAATGGCATTTGTGCAATTTTCACTTAACTTAACTGGTGGCGGATGAGCTAGAAGTTGCTGACGTTTTCTTTTACTGAATTACCGTGCTTTATGGTATTGTATTCATACACAAGCTCTATATACTCACACGTTTTTCAGTATCATTGAACTGTTGATACTAAGCTTCTTTTTCAACGTCTGTACTGGTTTATTGTCTCTAGTTTAATTTTTAGTAAAATATATTGAATACCATAGGCTGAGTTTCATATCCAACTTTGAAATCAAAGCCTGTCAAAGTTTAGCAATATAGCAAACCCACGTAAATTCCAACTTTGAAATGCTAATGCCTGTCAAAGTTTAGCTATATAGCAAACCAGTCGTAGGGAAAATACTAACTTTTGACCAGAAATCTTGGAGCCGAACTTTGATGGTTTTGTCCAGAGCACAGTTAAAGTTACCCTATTCAAAGCATGTATTCTTAGAATCATCAGAAGAAAAATGACTGAAATCATGCATTCATGACTATATTTAGTTACCGCATACTAATTCAAAAACTCGATTTATTTCAGGCAGAAGAGGTCTAGGCAATTCTTACTTTAACATGTTGCCCTTTGGCCCAAAACAATTCCGGAAATAGGTTTGTTTGCGACATGCTCGGTAACCGGACGACTAGTTTCCAGAAACTGTACAGCAAGACAGGCTAGTTGTACAGTTTAGCTAATTAGATGTTCGGATTTCTCGTGTTGAAATTAGTATGAATACAACATTTTGTTCGGCTCTGCCCAAATTGCGTGATCTGTACACATTTGCGGTTGGACCGAACAGAAAAACATGGATTTGAAAACATAGAAAACATGGAAACCGTGGTTTGAAACGTAGATGAGAACTACCTTATTTAGCACAGTTTTTGTTTGGAAGTCTACTTTCATTTTGTACGCGGTACAGCAATAGAAACGTTTATTGCTTAAAGCCAACTTGAGTAGCTGTAACGGAGATACATTTACAAACATAATGACACTTTGAAACGGTACAAGCGGCTGTCGTAATGGGATGACAGAGGACAATACAAAATCGTGCACTTCTAACAATCCTTCATTTCGCACGATGTGAAAATCGTATTAATAAACACGCTCTTGATGCCGCAGTACCCCCAACGCTTTCGTTCGCAGACAGGTCATTTCTAAGCTATGTGATGTATCAACATGATTGCTTAATTCTATTAACACTGAAATTTTAAGTTTTCGTCACTGAAGCCTAGAAGGGGCCAAGCATTACAACAATTCAAAAGCCGAATTAAAAAATCTAATTCCAAACAAATCAAAGTACATAAACATACGACGTTTCTAACGATACCAATTAATGCGGATGCAAATGCTGATAATCTTTGCCAAGTTTCGAGATTTTTTGTCTCTAGAAATTAGTTTTTTAATTTAAAAATTTTTAAATTTTTTACTCTCACGTGAGACCATGTCAATCAGCAGCTGCCAAACCCCAAAATATCTCGTTGGACGCTATATCTCATGGCCGTAGCTCAGTTTTGACTACAATTATGTCAGAAAAGAAGTCCAACTTGATCGCTGCACACGAATTGTCAGTAGCGTACCCGTGTGGCAGAACTACCCATATGGCAAAAATGGTGACTATTCAAATTTTTCAAAATTTTACATTTTCTATCAATCGAAGGCTCTCAATTCCAGGTTCAATTCGTCTCATAGAACTATGGTTCGGGAATGCTTCTATTTTAAGTTTAGCGGCGTTAAACGTTTCAAGACACCCGCTGTACCATTCGGTCCTGTTTCGCCGTAAAATCCATTAACAAATATTCTAATCAACAGGATTGGAACTGCCTAAAATTGTTTTAGTTTCTGGTATTTAGACATAGCAAAAATCATGACAAATTGAGTTGATTTTGCTGCAGCACCCTTGTTTTTGTTAAGAAAGGCTCGTAACTTACGGAGAACTGAACGAAACAACACAGAACTTAAGCTTGAAATGTAGGACATATGTGGCTAAATTATCTGTGAAAACTAACGAAATCCGTGACGGACCTAAGCAGCCAATTTTATTGCATTTATCACAACTTTCTTTCTTAAATAAACTAACAATTGTTTGTAATATCGTCATGTATTCACAAATTTTGGGTTACTGTTTTGCTAAAGAAGTAGAGCATCTCCTGATGTCTAGAACCGCATTCAATATTTCGATGATACCGATAATTGACATCCCACATGAAACTCCAAGCATATTTCCAATATCACTAACCATGCTGGATATCTGTTAAAAAACGTAGGTGAAAATAGACAGCAACGCAGATCTACGGTAGTAGCTAGCTGCAAACAATCGCCTCTTCGCTTCATAAGAGTGAGTACACAATCTTAACAAGATTGCACAGACCGATTGGATAATTTGGACATTGGACGCGTATGATTACTGCACGATACAATAGAGTTTCCAAAATTCTGTTAACTCCTCACCATAATGTAATTTATTGCAAACTTGGGTTCCAATTTCGCTTCGCTCGCTTACTGGATTGGAGGTTACTAGGTCTTAAGTGGCACGGGTCATATATTTTAAGCCAACAAGTAACGGTTACATACACTTTCTTTGAGTGATTCATGGAAGATGACAATGACCGGTTCTTCATAATAAATGTCAAGGAGTGAGTACGTCCTTAAAAAACCAAACGCTCAATTTTTAGATACTGATAACAAATAATAGAAAGCAAGAAGGCGAGTGAAGCAAGAGAAACCGAGAATACTGTTAGGAATTTGGTTAAGAAAACATGTCAAAGCCAACAAAACTACTTACATGTGACTCGTACAGTTAAAATTCAAACATGCAGGAACCTGAAAATAGGATTAAATGCTGCGAAATTGTACCTCTTGTGTGCTGACTCATTACACTCTAACCATTTCTACAACTTTTACATCGGGAAAATGAGGTAAACGCGGGCTAGCAGGCGGATTCACGAAGGATACAATCAGTAACAATAAAGAAGCACTCAAAAACAAAGGAAAGCCTTTGTCTGAAGCAGCAGAGAGTCAATGGGCGCAGTGAGCGCACTCACCCAGTGAGAACTATTCCCTGGAGCTCCTGCCGGGTTGTCCCAGTAAGACAGCCAGCTCGGCTTTATCTGTGCTGTAATACAGCCAGAGAAGGTTTTATCAATGCTTTATGCACAGATGAGAAATCCAGTACCCCGTGGATCAATGGGTAAGAGCGCTCACCGCGCTCATTGGCTCTCTTCTGTTTCGAACTAAAGCTTCGGCTTTAGTGACTGCAGCAGGCGTTTTTCATTACTTCTTTATTATTTCTACAACTTTGTGTTATAATCAAAGACAACAGCTGAAACAAATCAATAGTAACAACATATGCCTAAAAACTTCAAGTAGGATTGTTCAACCATCATGTAACTACATTTGAGAAGTTTCAGTGAGTGTTGAAAGGTCTTTTTTCGGCAGCAAAATATTTAAATAGAATTTTAATTTAAATGTATAAGTAATTGACTGATTGCATTTCTCATAAATCGTGCTAGTGTTGTTCTTTCAGTGGTTTGAACTTCCGGTCTAAGTAACAAATAACATAAACTGTAACCTCGTTATGAAGAGAAGGATATAATGAAAATGTTGTTGTGCGATGATAGATGATGTGTCTAAAATTGAATATCTTAAATTCGACTTAGGAAATAGTATCAAGGGGGGTCCATTTTTGGGTCATTTTTTCGACTTTCTCCGATCTCACTGATTTTCATAGTATTTTTATTATATTTCACCTCAAGGTTGAGATTTCATGTGTCAAACATAGGAAATACAAAAAGTTGCATTTTTCGCGTGCGCCAAAAAAATCTCCCGACAATCGTTAATGAATCTGGGCAAACTATATGTTAAAATTACGCTAATGTGTTAAACTGCGGTACCCTGGAATTAGAATTTTAATTTAGGGTTTTAAAATTTCTTAATTAATTTTTAAATTTTAATTTAATTTTAATTTAAATTAATCATTAAAAATGATTAAAATTTGACTTGATGCTCAATTCGTGTTGAGTTTTAATCATCCAAAAATTATTTAAAAACTTTTCAAGGCCTAAATTAAAATTCTAATTCCAGGGTACCACAGTTTTACATTTTAACGTTATTTTAATGTATAGTTTGTCCAGCTTCATCAACGTTTGTCGGGAGATTTTTTGGTGCACGCGAAAAATGACAACTTTTCTAATTTCCTATGTTGAACACATCAAATATCAACTTTGAGGTGAAATTACTAGACAACCGTAAGAGCTACTACTTTTAAAAACTTGTTAAAATATACCATCTGGACAATAAAATACGTGAAAATCAGCGAGATCGGAGAAAGTCGAAAAAACTGATCCAAAAATGGACAACCCTTAAGTCTGATATCAACTGAATGAAATAATCGAATATTTACGATAATATCCTGTTATTCATCAGTTATTCTCATTACTGACTTTATTGTTGAATAATGCAAAAGTGTGTTCTAGGGAACTTAGGGAAGTTGAATTGCACAGATTTCAGTAAAACAACTTTTATGTGTGAAAAGTGAAAAATAAAATATATTTTATGACAAAGAAATAAGAATGCTACCAGATGATAAAAGCATGCATATGATATAATACAACATACTGGCATGGTTCTTTGCAGTGAGTGAATGTTGAATGGTTTTTGACGACACCTTCAGTTGAATTTAAAAGGCATGCAACTACAAACGATACAAACTATATACAAATAATAAGGTTAGAGGAAAAAAGCTGAATTTTTCCAAAAATTAGCAATTGGCGACCACAAACGCTGTCACCTGTCCCCTAAGAAAACGACGGCGAAACCATATATCACTCTTATATCTTATGGCACCGTCTTATGTTATAGTTTTGAGTAATGAAAATTTTAATTCGGCTAACTGCAGCTAAGAAAAGTGATCGCCTTTATGAAAGAGCTTCAGGATAATGGCTTCTCCGGTAGTATGACTGAAAATGTCGAATGCTATAGGCAGGGGAGTTTACTTCCTAGATTAGGAGCCACTCTTACCTGAAACGAGAACACTAAGGTCAGATCCGGACTTATACGTTTGCAAGATCAGTCTTTCCAGACACCCCTATTGGCAGGGGTAGTATGCCAGTATCCAAGTCCCAAAATCTGTATGATGAATTGCTAGATAGCTTCTAAATCGTCTATGGTGACTGCTCTCATAAAGGTGTAAAATCTGCTCTTCTAGAATTTTGTTGTAGGTAGCTGTGGGCTAGTACTTCGTTCGTAAATGTGTCTTCGGTAGCTACAAGGTAGAATTCAATTTACTATGCTTTATGCTAGTAAATTGAATTAGTATTCAATTAGTATTAGTATTAGTATTCAATTTACTACTTTACTATGATTTATGCCCATACTTACTGCCTTTTACATCTGAACAAACATTTGTACTGGAATGTTTTGCGTAGTTGGGATTTGCGCATCCGCATTTTTGGACGTAATGGTCTTGTACATTACTTAATATGCATGCCTTAAACAACAATTATTCATGGAATAGTTTGTTACTGTAACTGTTAAAAGCAAGCTTAGTTGCAGTGGAGACAAAGCACGGCGTCCGAATAAAGCAGAGATGCGTAACTGTGTTTCAAAGCAGATTGGATTACAAAAATAAGGGACAGCAAATAACAACCAAGTAATACATGTATCACCAGCATTTTTAAGTATTTATGCTGTTAATATTCAAAATTGTAAATTCAAGCCTTGTGTTTCAAATAATTATCCGTTTTCCAAAATACAAGTCTGCTGAAAATCCACTATTAGAGTTTTTGATACATGACCCACATTAACCTATGTATAAACTAGCCTCAACGTTGTAGTCGTGTCCATAGTAATATGGTTTGACATAATCAACTGAAGGCGTACAGCGGTCTTTCGGTTCTGGCAAAGTAATGATAAGGTCCTGAAAGCCAATTATCAGTATAACATTTTTTATGTCCTCACATTCGAGCATATTTATAGTAGTCATAAGAAGCTATTTTATTGTCCAGATGGTATATTTTAACAAGTTTTTAAAAGTAGTAGCTCTTACGGTTGTCTAGTACTCACCTCAAAGTTGATATTTGATGTGTTCAACATAGGAAATTCAGAAAAGTTGTCATTTTTCGCGTGCACCAAAACTCTGACAAACGTTGATGAAGTTGACAAACTACATTAAAATAATTGTTAAAATGTAAAATTGTACCCTGGAATAGAATTTGAATTTAGGCCTGAAAAGTTTTTAAATAATTTTTGGATGATTAAAACTCAACACGAATTGAGCATCAAGTCAAATTTCAATCATTTTTAATGATTAATTTAAATTAAAATTAAATTAAAATTTAAAAATTAATTAAGAAATTTTAAAACCCTAAATTAAAATTCTAATTCCAGGGTACCGCAGTTTAACACATTAGCGTAATTTTAACATATAGTTTGCCCAGATTCATTAACGATTGTCGGGAGATTTTTTTGGCGCACGCGAAAATGCAGTCTTTTGTATTTCCTATGTTTGACACATGAAATCTCAACCTTGAGGTGAAATATAATAAAAATACTATGAAAAATTGCAGTGAGATCGGAGAAAGTCGAAAAAAAAATGACCCAAAAATGGACCCCCCTTGATACTATTTCCTAAGCTCGAATTTAAGATATTCAATTTGTAGTACACATCATCTATCATCGCACAACAACATTTTCATTATATCCTTCTCTTCATAACGAGGTTACAGTTTATGTTATTTGTTACTTAGACCGGAAGTTCAAACCACTGAAAGAACAACACTAGCACGATTTATGAGAAATGCAATCAGTCAATTACTTATACATTTAAATTAAAATTCTATTTAAATATTTTGCTGCCGAAAAAAGACCTTTCAACACTCACTGAAACTTCTCAAATGTAGTTACATGATGGTTGAACAATCCTACTTGAAGTTTTTAGGCATATGTTGTTACTATTGATTTGTTTCAGCTGTTGTCTTTGATTATAACACAAAGTTGTAGAAATAATAAAGAAGTAATGAAAAACGCCTGCTGCAGTCACTAAAGCCGAAGCTTTAGTTCGAAACAGAAGAGAGCCAATGAGCGCGGTGAGCGCTCTTACCCATTGATCCACGGGGTACTGGATTTCTCATCTGTGCATAAAGCATTGATAAAACCTTCTCTGGCTGTATTACAGCACAGATAAAGCCGAGCTGGCTGTCTTACTGGGACAACCCGGCAGGAGCTCCAGGAATAGTTTCACTGTGAGTGCGCTCACTGCGCCCATTGACTCCTCTGCTGCTTCAGACAAAGGCTTTCCTTTGTTTTTTGAGTGCTTCTTTATTGTTACTGATTGTATCCTTTCGTGAATCCGCCTGCTAGCCCGCGTTTACCCTGGTATTTTCCGATGTAAAAGTTGTAGAAATGGTTAGAGTGTAAATGAGTCAGCACACAAGAGGTACAATTTCGCAGCATTTAATCCTATTTTCAGGTTCCTGCATGTTTGAATTTTAACTGTACGAGTCACATGTAAGTAGTTTTGTTGGCTTTGACATGTTTTCTTAACCAAATTCCTAACAGTATTCTCGGTTTCTCTTGCTTCACTCGACTTCTTGCTTTCTATTATTTGTTATCAGTATCTAAAAATTGAGAGTTTGGTTTTTTAAGGACGTACTCACTCCTTGGACATTTATTATGAAGAACCGGTCATTGTCATCTTCCATGAATCACTCAAAGAAAGTGTATGTAACCGTGTTACTTGTTGGCTTAAAATATATGACCCGTGCCACTTAAGACCTAGTAACCTCCAATCCAGTAAGCGAGCGAAGCGAAATTGGAACCCAAGTTTGCAATAAATTACATTATGGTGAGGAGTTAACAGAATTTTGGAAACTCTATTGTATCGTGCAGTAATCATACGCGTCCAATGTCCAAATTATCCAATCGGTCTGTGCAATCTTGTTAAGATTGTGTACTCACTCTTATGAAGCGAAGAGGCGATTGTTTGCAGCTAGCTACTACCGTAGATCTGCGTTGCTGTCTATTTTCACCTACGTTTTTTAACAGATATCCAGCATGGTTAGTGATATTGGAAATATGCTTGGAGTTTCATGTGGGATGTCAATTATCGGTATCATCGAAATATTGAATGCGGTTCTAGACATCAGGAGATGCTCTACTTCTTTAGCAAAACAGTAACCCAAAATTTGTGAATACATGACGATATTACAAACAATTGTTAGTTTATTTAAGAAAGAAAGTTGTGATAAATGCAATAAAATTGGCTGCTTAGGTCCGTCACGGATTTCGTTAGTTTTCACAGATAATTTAGCTGATATGCGTCCCACATTTCAAGCTTAAGTTCTGTGTTGTTTCGTTCAGTTCTCAGTAAGTTACGAGCCTTTCTTAACAAAAACAAGGGTGCTGCAGCAAAATCAACTCAATTTGTCATGATTTTTGCTATGTCTAAATACCAGAAACTAAAACAATTTTAGGCAGTTCCAATCCTGTTGATTAGAATATTTGTTAATGGATTTTACGGCGAAACAGGACCGAATGGTACAGCGGGTGTCTTGAAACGTTTAACGCCGCTAAACTTAAAATAGAAGATTCCCGAACCATAGTTCTATGAGACGAATTGAACCTGGAATTGAGAGCCTTCGATTGATAGAAAATTAAATTTTGAAAAATTTGAATAGTCACCATTTTTGCCATGTGGGTAGTTCTGCCACACGGGTACGCTACTGACAATTCGTGTGCAGCGATCAAGTTGGACTTCTTTTCTGAATAATTGTAGTAAAATGAGCTACCATGAGATATAGCGTCCAACGAGATATTTTGGGGTTTGGCAGCTGCTGATTGAATGGTCTTATTGAGAGTAAAAATTTAAAAATTTTTAAATTAAAAAACTAATTTTAGAGACAAAAAATCTCGAAACTTGGCAAAGATTATAGCATTTGCATCCGCATTAATTGGTATCGTTAGAAACTCGTATGTTTATGTACTTTGATTTGTTTGGAATTAGATTTTTTAATTCGGCTTTTGAATTGTTGTAATGCTTGGCCCCTTCTAGGCTTCAGTGACGAAAACTTAAAATTTCAGTGTTAATAGAATTAAGCAATCATGTTGATACATCACATAGCTTAGAAATGACCTGTCTGCGAACGAAAGCGTTGGGGGTACTGCGGCATCAAGAGCGTGTTTATTAATACGATTTTCACATCGTGCGAAATGAAGGATTGTTAGAAGTGCACGATTTTGTATTGTCCTCTGTCATCCCATTACGACAGCCGCTTGTACCGTTTCAAAGTGTCATTATGTTTGTAAATGTATCTCCGTTACAGCTACTCAAGTTGGCTTTAAGCAATAAACGTTTCTATTGCTGTACCGCGTACAAAATGAAAGTAGACTTCCAAACAAAAACTGTGCTAAATAAGGTAGTTCTCATCTACGTTTCAAACCACGGTTTCCATGTTTTCTATGTTTTCAAATCCATGTTTTTCTGTTCGGTCCAACCGCAAATGTGTACAGATCACGCAATTTGGGCAGAGCCGAACAAAATGTTGTATTCATACTAATTTCAACACGAGAAATCCGAACATCTAATTAGCTAAACTGTACAACTAGCCTGTCTTGCTGTACAGTTTCTGAAACTAGTCGTCCGGTTACCGAGCATGTCCCAAACAAACCTATTTCCGGAATTGTTTTGGGCCAAAGGGCAACATGTTAAAGTAAGAATTGCCTCAGACCTCTTCTGCCTGAAATAAATCGAGTTTTTGAATTAGTATGCGGTAACTAAATATAGTCATGAATGCATGATTTCAGTCATTTTTCTTCTGATGATTCTAAGAATACATGCTTTGAATAAGGTAACTTTAACTGTGCTCTGGACAAAACCATCAAAGTTCGGCTCCAAGATTTCTGGTCAAAAGTTAGTATTTCCCTACGACTGGTTTGCTGAGAGAAGCTAAACTTTGACAGGCATTAGCATTTCAAAGAAGTCTGGAATTTACGTGGGTTTGCTATATTATACCACTTTGACAGGTTTGATTTTAAAAGTTGGATATGGAAAACTCAGACTATGGTATTCCAATATACTTTACTAAAAAATTAAACTAGAGACAATAAACCAGTACAGACGTTGAAAAAGAAGCTTAGTATCAACAGTTCAATGATACTGAAAAACGTGTGAGTATATAGAGCTTGTGTATGAATACAATACCATAAAGCACGGTAATTCAGTAAAAGAAAAATGTCAGCAACTTCTAGCTCATCCGCCAGCAGTTAAGTTAAGTGAAAATTGCACAAATGCCATTGGCTTTGAACGAACAATGACCGACGACCTGCAAGCAGAATCCAATGCAATCAAAATCTAAAGTAATCAATGGCTGACCATAACGCTATTAGTTGGGCTCAAAAGGAGTGTACAGAAAATGAATGTTCAAGTTAAATACGTTGAGACCACCAAATCTTCCTTAATGATTCAGCGATTAGCAACCAGTCCAGTAATTTAATTACTTTTATTCAGCAATAGTTCAGAAGTGCAAAATCTTACGACACATACAAAATAAAGCAGATACAATTTTAGGCAGCTATAAAGCGTGTTCGCAGACTAACAGCACGTCTATTGTGTATGCGTTGTGCAAACTAATGACTGACGACATAAATGTATGGTCATTTTATGAAGGCTTGAAAATCCGACGAATAACTTAATTCTGAAAATGCCGCAACCAACACAAATACAATTACGAATAATACTACATCGTCTGAAACTAACAGATAGCAAGTTAAATCAGATCAGCTTCATTCATCCCATAACTTCCATTGCTGAAGTAGCGTTAACATCAGAAGCTCTTGAAAAGTGGCTGAACACTGATGACTTAGTCAGACCAACTATTTTCTTGCAAAAACATTGTCTGAATCTCTGATGCGAAAAACATCAGGTACAAGCAAAAGTTGGAGGAATGGTTGAAAGTGTACAAAGTATCACTACAAACTTTAAAAATGAGGTAAAACTTTTCCATGGCAGCTGCATTGACAATTTGGTTAAAATTATGCTGTCTCAAGAATTCTTGCAACCAATACCGAATATTATAGCTTGAACTGAAGAAGATTCCAATAAAGTTATATATGATATACAGTGCAGCATAACCTAAGTACGGAATTAGAATGCTCAGTAGCAGTATAGACATGCCAATACTTCTCTTCATCAGCTGTTGCGAGTCAGCTCCCAGTTGTGCCTTGGACCTGACTACTTTAACAGTTCCTGTGATTATTAGAATACAGCCGGCTAGCATACCTATCGAAGTCAAGAAAAACAGTAACAACTGAGAGGAAATTAATCCGGCCCTAAGCTTAGAGTTTAGAAATGGAGTCCTTTCATTCTGTACTCCTGTATAATTGGTACAAATGCATCGTTGTAATAGCGCGAAAAGAATACATCTGGTAAAAATAAAGTTCCGGAGACTATAATGCTCATCGCAAACGCTGAACGAAACACTAATTTGTCATTAATTAGTTGGACCTTAAATGGGGCCCACAAAGCAATAACCCTTAGAACAGAACAAGCTATCAACAAAAGTACTCCAGTGAACGAAAAGAAGCGAGATAATGTATATCGCATCAAGTATATCCAAATATAGAAAAAGGTGACATATCGCATTTTGTAAATGATATGATAAATTGCACACAATAGGTACGGCATCATCGAGAAACAGTCAAGAGCCAAAATGCTCCTGTGATATGCAGTATTCATGTCCTCCTTAAATTCTTTATCATGCAGAATCCAACATCCCAGAAATAAACCTATGATAGAAATGACAGCAAAAGGAATGCCAAATGTACGTCCAGCAAATCGTAATAAAGACGAAAATTCGAACAATAGTAGATGGCATTGCAAAATTCCTATTTGCATCAATTCACACTCACTGAACTTATCTCGATGTAGGCGTGATGTATTGCATTATTGAAAAATGCTGAAATGTAGCCATAAGGGTCCTCGTAGACATCCAAACTTTCAAAGCATTCCAATATTGCAGATTTTGAATGTTCAGACAAGTCTCATCTGTCCTGCAACATAAGTTTGCATTCTATAGAAGGGTGTTTCGTTTTAGTGAAATATTGGCATAAGCTTCATGTAGTGTTAATAATCAATAAAATTAAACTGTTTAAATAAGTAAAATGAAAGAAAAAGTAGTTTTTAAAAGAACTCAAAGAAAATTTTGTGATATTTTAAGAAAACACAGCTTAACGTTTTCCCCAATTTGGTACACATCTGGCCAGGGCCTACTCTTGGTCTCTACTTGATGGAGTCTGACCTGAAGAATAGCTAGTTTGGCGTAAGTTGAGTGTCAGCATTTTAATATAAAATATGTACATGTACTCTTTTTACATTCAGTGAATTGCTATAACTAACGTAATGTCTCATATGGGACATATTTAATTTGCGCAAGCCTAAACCAAATATGTTAAGAAAATAATGAAATAAGCCTTACCAGTATGTATGATTAGATCTAGGACGACTTCTCTCAACATTACATGATTCACTGCAGTTGGCACTAAAAGTAATCACTACTGACAGCAGTATAAGAATTTCTTGTTTTGCCATGTTCAGTGCATGCAAACAGAGCAAGGAGCTGTGACGATAATGTTTTCGGGTTAACCTCAACCTAAATTCATAAAAGAGTTTGCAAGTCCGTAAATGCAGGGTACAGTTACTTGCATTTGAATTCGACTGCTTGCACTATAACTTGCAAGATTTACCCTGGTTCGCACCAAATAAGTTTAGGAATAGCGGCAGAATAGCAGGAGAATAAGTCCAATTTTTGAATGGAAAATTAGTCATTAACCCTCTACTATTCGAAGCTATTCTTCAACTTATTTGGTGCAGTCCACGGCAAGAAGTTACAGCCACGCCGTTATTTTAGGGGAAAACTTTCTCTAAATTTTCTTTCCATTTTCCTTTTCTTGCGAAAGAAAAATGGACCCCATTTTTTTTATTTTTCCTGCTGCGCCTCCGGCGCGGCGGGTCTACTATAAGTATACTTTATAGCACGGCTCTGCGTGCATTCAGAGATTTTATACGCACGCCTTGCGGGAAGCTCCGAGTGTGTGGCACGAGTGCGCGAAGCGCACGAGTGACTCGCACGAGGGCTTCCTATGCGACGCTGCATTAGTTTAGGTTAGTTTTTAGTCAGTTAGTTAGTTAGTTAGTTTTTAGTTAGTTAGTTTTTAGTTAGTTAGTCTAAATAGTTTAGGTACAGGGCTCCCAGCGTGCACTGTGCGGATAAGTAACTTATCCGCACGGTGCACGATACAGAAGAGCGACAAAGCTTTCTGTGGCGTGCACTCAGCTATATATACGAACGCAATTAACATAGGGAAACAGAGATATAGTTGTATAATCGGTTTTATTGACATTTTACACATACGTAATGCTTTTTATACCGCCTTCTATAAAATACACATAGAATGCAGGTTCAACACTTTAGGAACGTTAAGATACATGTTATGCAACTTACTTAGCGCATATAGGCGAAAAATTACTACGACCATTTTATATTTCTCTTGGAGTGCTATTACTTCATTATGAAAGTATGTATGTAGGATATTCCGCGGTTTGCGCACCACCCCACTATAATGCTGTTTCATATGCTGCTTTTACAGCGATAATAGATTTTATTCCAATTCATTAGATCGGTTATTGTTGGATTGTAAATTAATATAATTAATATTCATATATAGTGAATATTCATGTTCAAGTATATATTTGGAACAATCCTTTTAAATTTCCTTAAAGCATACGTGAATGATTTCCCTTTATGATATTATATGTAGCTATTCAAACATGACATTTTGCACTGAAAAACAAATTTTGAAGGTTTCAACCTCTCTAATAATTGCTAGTTTGTATTTATATTTCTCAATCTGATGACTCTAATTTGTAGTGTATTCGGATCTTTTGCGTTTTTCCCCTCAGCTCTAACTTTTGATTTTTTTGACCAATAACTTTGAAATTTGGTGTTGGTGCATACTAGAGGCTGGTGAATTTAAAAATTCAAAAATTTTAAAATTTTAAAAAATTTTAAAAAATTTTAAATTTTTGTTTGGTAGTTTGTTTGTTTGCCAAGGGGGACCAAAAAATTTTTTGAAAAAAATTTTGCTGAAAACATGCATGCAGGGGTTTTCTGGGGCGCTGAGCACGAATCTGAAATCCGTTTTTCGATTCAGCTTTTCGTTAGCTCAATGTAAGCTAAAGTTGTAAGCTTAACATGTAAGCTTATATTGAGCTAACGAAAAGCTGAATCGAAAAACGGATTTCAGATTCGTGCTCAGCGCCCCAGAAAACCCCTGTATGCAAGTTTTCAGCAAAATTTTTTTCAAAAATTTTTTGGTTCCCCTTGGTCCCCCCTTACCAAACAAAAATTTAAATTTTTTTAAAATTTTTAAAATATTAAAATTTTTGAATTTTTGAATTCAGCAGCCTCCAGTATGCAGCCACACCGAATTTCAAAGTTATTGGTCAAAAAAATCAAAAGTTAGTGCTGGGGGAAAGCGCAAAAAGATCCGTGTATTCTTGCATCTTGCTTGATCTTTTCCGGAAAACGTTCCCAGATACAAAGTTGTTTGCAGGTGTAAGGGAAGTAGGCATAGGAAAATTGATAAGCCTGCAATGGGAGTTCAGCTGATGATCCCGTGGTGTAGTGGTTAGCATGTCTGACTCTAGAGCAGAAGGGCCGTGGTTCGATCCCCGGCGGGACCAATTCTTTACTTTCAATGGTGAGTGAAAAGCTGAACCTCCCTCTTCCCTTCTCTTTTCTAGGTTCTGGTTTCGTGGGTACAAGGGTACTTGAAACCTCTCGTTCGGGCTTGTCCTTGGTTTCGTCATGGTCCACCAGCCCTGGTAGAAGCGCTACATGTGTCGAGGCTTCCTCAGGACCCGGATTGGACTCCTGTCTCCGGTCCCCCAGTAGTTGCTTCTGGTTGGTTGGATCTAAAGGGGTCTGGAACGTGTGTCGGGGGAGCACGGATCCCTTGGGCTCAGAATGCCCTGCGCCGGATGCGCTCTCGGTTCGATTCCGAGTTGAGTAAGCCGCGGGACGCGTCTTAATTGAAACCCGGGGGAGATGTAAGGGAAGTAGGCATAGGAAAATTGAGAAGCCTGCAATGGGAGTTCAGCTGATGGCCCCGTGGTGTAGTGGTTAGCATGTCTGACTCTAGAGCAGAAGGGCCGTGGTTCGATCCCCGGTGGGACCAATTCTTTACTTTCAATGGTGAGTGAATAGCTGAACCTCCCTCTTCCCTTCTCTCTTCTAGGTCCTGGTTTCGTGGGTACAAGGGTACTTGACGCCTCCCGTTCGGGTTTGTCCTTGGTTTCGTCATGGTCCACCAGCCCTGGTAGAAGCGCTACACAGGTCCATTGTGATACGAAGGGTTGCGGTTTCACAAAAAAAGCGTGCAATAACTCGGCCAATTTTGCACAAAACTCTTGCAGCTGTCAATGTAGCAAAAAGAACTATGAAACTAACATAAAAGAAGCCGCTTTTCTTTCGTTTCTTCTTTAAATTAAAGAAAATTGAAGCTAAATTTCTTTTCTTTATTTAAAAAATTCTTCTAATTTTCTTTCTTTTTTGCCCCCTAAAATTTCGACGTGTCTGTTCCACTATGTTTATGCTTATAAGTTTCAAGGCTTCTAATATTTCCCCTGGTCTCATCCAAAGTAATTAATCTTTGAAATGTTTTCGTCCTTTGAAATTTGACAGGACGCCCACATGCCAAGTAGTTGTCCTTCAAACAAATTTTTAGCATGATAACGTCTCATGATCTCTGGTCTTTGTGCAATCCATAACACATCTTAAAATCAATGTCTCAGCGTGCAAAATCTCCTAATACTTTCCACATGTGCAGGTGCAGCACGAAAGCGTGGTACCCCGAGGTTATCACATTGATACTCTTCGCTTCCACTGTAAATACATAATTTGTGCTGAAAATTAGCACAAGTTTCTTTCCGACTGAACTGTCTTCTAAACTGCAATAATTTTAATGATTTTGGTAATAGTGACAAATTAATCAAACCTGTTGTTCGGCTTAGCATGCTAACAAGAAGCAAATCGGTTTGCCGCAAAAATGCAAATTGCAAAATTCACGCAGAATGTCAGAAACAGCTCAATCGGCAAAGCTTACGAGCCAGGATCGTGATAAATTTCTACTAACTTTGCGATTTCCACGTATTTTGGTACCATCTCTTTTATACTTCACTTTCTTTTGCACAAGCATGGCTCATTCTGCAGCCCAGTCTAGTATACGCTTTAAAGCTTTGACTAAGCACAAAGAAAAGTTTCTGTTTCACCGCTTTAGCAAAACCACCAGCTTTGCCATGTCAGGCCAAGGAATAAACGGCTTTGAAAATTAACATCACAGTAAGAACTCGGCCAAGAACAGAATGCAAGACTGATTGGATTGATCTCAATTACCAACATTCTTCGGCTTACTTCATCTAGAAATTTTTCAAAAATTAATCATACACTTCATCTGTCTCGGCCAAGCTACTGATACGTAACACAATGTCAAAAGTGAACATCAAATCTAAACTTTTGATAAATGCTGCATTCTGCAATTTCAACTGGATATTTCTGGTGAAATTTAGCCAATACTGCCCAATAGTTGGTCAATGGCGGAGACAATAGCAAAGTCATACTGTCAAAATAAGTAAAATTGAAATTTCTAATTAAATAAGTAAAGTACTAAAACAAAATGTTATCCCTTGAGGTCGCACTCATACATTAACACGGGGTCTGATTCTGGGGGTCTATCCAGACATCGGCGAGGGGTTTACTCCTGAAAAAATCCAAACTTTTATGGGAGTCTGCCCCGAATTTAACAAACATTGCGAAGTTTTAACGTTTTTGACCAAAAATTAGTAAAAAATGACAATTTTCGGGGATTTTTAAGAAATTTTTTGAAAAAATCGTTAAAATTAGCTGAAAAATTACCAATTTTCAGTGAAAATCGCTGAGGGTCTACCCTTTTTCCTTTCCGGACGAGAGGGTCTGCCCTTTTTCCTTTCGCTGAGGGGGTCTACCTGTTTTTGTCGGTCTGGGGGTCTGTAGCCCCCCATTCCCTCCGCGATATCCTATGGTCGCACTTCCCTTACATCCAGTCCACTTTGGAATGCTTGTACTTTTATTGAAAGTTGTGAATTGATCCAAAAATCAGTTTAAAGCTCTAATTCGTCTGCGTCGTATGGTGCCATTGAAACAGGTCTATATAGTTTGTACTAGTCGCTTCCCAATTGTAGCCACAATTTTAGACCACACATTTTTATGGAAAATTTCTATGCAAAAAGAATGTGGTCATATATTATAAATATATACAGTGTGGTTCTGAGATAATATGCCGTGCACGGATTTCTGGTTTGCCAAAATATCCTTTCGGTATGCAGAATTTGATCACTTTCTGAGAAATGTCACATTTTATTCAATCCTGAAAAATCATTGCTCTTTATTGAAGGCTAATAGAGAGAAAAATAAGGAATTGCCCCGGGACAGTTGCCCAAAGATATAGTATGCAAAATATCTTTCAGATTCATCCACTGGTTGAGGAACAATCGTCGGTCAAAGAATTTTGGCTACCGTTTGACAAAATTTTATAGTTATTTGACCAGAACTTTGGACTAAGGCAATGTACAGTGCTCTAATTAACCCAATTGTGCAGCTTTCGAAGATCTTGAATTTGAGTATAAACTAACCAACGTTTGTAGTCTACACTGGTACTAATTCTGACACAACTTGCTTTCAGAAAGTCACTTCAGAAACAACCTATTTTCGAACGAAAATTCTTCAAACATACGCTAGTCAACAACGATCAGAGCTCGAGAGAGACTGAGCAGTAGCCGGGTCCAGTTTCGGTACCCGATATTCAGTTAAAACCAGAAAAAATCGGATAATACTGGATCACGCAGAGTAATAGTTTTGACTCAAAATTTTTTGTTTACATGGAAAAAGTAATTATATAATTTAAACAGAGAAGTACCTAAAGTTATTTCTTAAAATAAAAATACAAATTTATATTTCTGGCAATTGAGCGAGTTTAACACTTATCTTTGTTCTGAGTAAAATGTAGTGTCAAGTAGGGTTGTACCGTTATGAAATTTCTCGGGCCGGGGTCGGGCTCGAGCCAACCAACCTCTTCGGGCCGGGCTGGCACGGCCCGAGCCTGGCCTGAGCCCTGCCCGAAGCCCGCTTCAAACATTCACGGGGAACATTCGCGTATTGTGGTTGGAGCAACGTTACGCAATGTGTCATGAACTGAGTTGAAAGAAATAGAAAATTTGATTGATTTGATTCAATTTCTAGAATGGGGTCGTTTGGATGAAAGGTTCACTTACACGGAAGGTTAGCGCGTTTGCCTGGGTAGACAAACTTATGTACCAGATTCCCGAAAGGTGGTTTGCCAAAATCGGGGATCTCTACAGCTAACCTGTTAGGGGTACTATTGTGAGTTCGTTTAGATAAGAGGGGTTAGGCTCTATCCAATCGCACCTGGAGTATGGATAGGATCGTTCTGACGCAACAGGTCAAAACTAAAAATCAGACTATTAGCCTTCAACTTTAGGTTCAGATCCAATTTAGATCTGAACGATTTACCTTTATCACTCTTGGGGAGATCTCACCTGGATCCCTTTACAGCAGCTGAAACGTAGACTAACAATTACACGCAACAAGATTAATTTATTATCTAATGACGTTATAGATACAAGTTGAAAGGGCAGAAAGATCTCACGGCAGTTATTGACAACAATTAGAGATACAATATTCAAAAAGATACAGGTTACTCGATTTACCAGAGTTGCCAGCCCTTGGTAGGGGAGAATTATTTTAAGGGACGAGAGATTTCCGAATAATAGATTAACTAAATTAATGTTTGACCGGTTGACAATTACTTTGAGACTAGTTGTTAGTCCTCTTCTTCAGGTATTATGACTGGGTACGTAAGGTAGTGTTGCGTGTTGTGTGTATGACTCAAGTCTACTCTCTATTCGTCTTGTACAGAAAACTACAATACAGGTTCAGTGTAACAAATAATTAACTAAGATTAATAGGGTGTCGGCTTTAAACAATTCCGGTCTATGGAGTTGGGTGATCCCGTCAAGCTACACCTGCAGCCTCACGAGTGTTTTCGGACGGTTGGACTGAAGAACAATACAGGGGGCGGTCTAGGCGGGGTGTTACCAGGAGATGGCTTCAAATAATTGTTATTAAGTAAAATTAATTGACTAAATTTAAATATTGCTTCGTTAGGATTTCTTCTGATGATTTTCTTCTGATCAGTTCTAACTGTGGCCTAAGCCAGAGACAACAGGGGAGCCTGTGCTCCCGAACGGCTAACGATCAAGGTGACAATGCAATACATTTTGAGTAGATTCTTAAAATGACTTCGAAACACAAAACAGTTAGATAACAGTAACAGGCAAAGATCAGTTTAGTCCCAAATATCTGTACTCACGGAGGCTATTGTCTCTGCCCTAGACTACAACCTCTATAGGACTCCACAATTCCCAAGTACCTTCGTCAATTCGAACTGTCTTCAACTGGGCAAATATGCTAATCACTTAATAATATCAATCTCTGTTCACTGGATACTGGTTCAATCGTACAGAAGCTCTCCGGATCAGGTTCTACAGACTACGGATCTGTAGCAGGATGTTGGCCTCTCGAAGAACCTGAATCAAATGGGTTAAAACCCATTAGTTCAGAATACAAGTGCGGGAATCAAACCCAGCAACTATTACTCACTTTTAAGGCTTTCAGAGACAAAAATTAGAACTTTAGTTAATTCTGAATAAGATTTTTGTTGAAAACCAGAATTAACGCACTTTAACCGCTTTTGCGGGACAAAATGTGACTAATTATGCGTTATTAGCTTGAAATAGGTAAATTTCGCCGAATATGAATTTTTGGGCGATTTTCGCAAATTGGAATGCCGGAAATCGACGATTCAAGATGTATTCTTTACGGTTATACTCAGTGTGCGCATAATTAGGTTTGGGACCCAAAGGCTTTTCTGCCAGTTAGGGCCTTTGCGACAGGAAAGCACTTGTTTCCTGTATAACGAGCTTGCAAGAATGGAAACGCATATTTGCAAGGTTATTCCTTTTAAGTTCATTAGAAGATGGTTTGTTGTGATTCTCTATTCCTACGTAATTACACAGTACTAACAAATTACTAACTATTATTTATGTGGTTTTGGGTTATTTAATACCTACGTAACAATATTCACCGTGTATGCCATTAGATCCCATAACTGCTTGTTTGCATTGGACCGACAAT